>JBBPBX010013693.1:0-51987 GCA_038048925.1 Garcialebias charrua
AATTAGCAGGTGCAGTTCGTTTTTGGGCTGGTCCCTTCCATGTACAACTGGGTGCAGGTTGGTTTAGAATGTATTTCCAGCATGGTTGCAGCCACCTCCTTGTCTGCAAACACAATATTTGTGTGTGTCATTATGGAATTCACATGCAGGATTTTCACACATTTTACGTCTAATAAAGGGTAAGCTGTATAAACTGTGTCAAAAGTAAATACGTTCTCAAAGATAATTAAATTTTCCCAGGAAAGCTAATACTGTAAATGTATCTCCTGGGATAGTTATTATTTTTCACATCACAACATCACCAATTGTCTCAGGTTGTATTTAAGACATAGTTTACAGAAATCAAATAAGAAATAAGGACGCTGTGAACATTTGTGTGACTCAAACGTCATGTTTTTGTTTACATACTACTGTATGCTTACAGTATACTGACAGCTCTTATGAAGATATGGTGCTAGTTATAGCAGCTAACAGAAGATGTTAAACCTGTAACAATAACCAAATCAGTCTAAATATCAGAAGTATTGGCGTGAGAAATTTAAAACCTGGTGTGACTGACTCAAACGTCATGTTTTTGTTACTGTGCTAACACTGACAGCTCTTATGAAGATATGGTGCTAGTTATAGAAGCTAAGAGAAGATGTTAAACCTGTAACAATAACCCAATCAGTCTAAATATCAGAAGTATTGGTGTGAGAAATTTAAAACATTTATTTCTGACGCTTGGATAATACAGGTTGTTGACAACGACACACAACTACTCACCCTGCTGGACGTTCGCTAAAAGCCTGAAGGAGTTCCCCATTTTCCATCAGCTAACACAGTCACCTCCTCTAGTATCCGCGGCACAATGTTCAGGCATTTTGACCAGTGGTTGTTCAATATTTTAAGAAAACAAGCTTCTAAATTACAACTCGCTATCATTACGAAGCTCCTCGGCTCCTTCCCGAGCCCCTGCATCCGGTTAGGGCTTTTTGCCGTCCAATCAGAACGCTCGTTTCAGGCGAGCTTTGCGTGATGACGTCAACTGGTAAAAGGTCTATTAGCCGCTACATAGATGTCAGCTATTGGAACACCTTTAAATAGGGCCCAGGAAGTGGCTAGGCCTCGAGTTGAGTGAACATGTATCCCAATGGGTACCTGCTGACCTTTGCTTCTGTATGCTCTAGAAATGGCCTCTGTCACCCAGTGGGAGAGGCGCTGTTTTGACAGAGCTCTGCCTGCAGTAGGCTTTGCAAAGCATATGAACAGCTGATTTGTTTTGCGCCAACTGCTGGTTCTCTCCATATTAGGGATGCACCGATAAATCGGCCGGCCGATCAATCGGCCCCGATTTCCTTAATTTAGGGAAATCGGCGATCGGCCGATCGTTAAATGAGAAGCCGATTTTATCCACCGATCGCATCTGCCTCCGCAAAGGTCTGAAAATCAGTCGCTGTCTCTTTTTGCTCTGCTGTGAGAGGGGGCTGACTAACAGACCCGCCCACCAGATCACGTCTGCACATGCGCGTTAACACAGTCAATACAGGTCACTCGGAACAGCCATGTCGTCGGTTTGGAAGTTCTACGCATAGAAAATGAGCAAAAGATCGCAATTTGTGTAAAGCCGAAGTAAGTCGTGGTGGAGCCACAACAAAAACCTTTAATACAACAAACCTTGTTCACCATTTAAGAAATCACCAAGCAGCCAAGTATGCAACGTTTGAAGCGCTAGCAGCCAAGCTAAGCTAATGCTAACGCTAAAGCTAGTGCTATCAAAGAGCCAGTCGGTGGACCGCTGTTAGCTTTTATGAGCAACGAAAAGAGCAAAGCTACCACGAGAAAAGTGATGGAGTTCATGGCATTAAACGACCAGACCTTTTCAATCGTTGAGGACAAATGTTTTAGAAGCTTGATGCAGCACGTGAGCCCACAATATAATATGCTGAGGCGGAGATATTTTTCTGATGTTACATTACCGGAGTTGTTCGGCCAAGTTTTGAGAGACACCCGCAGCCTGCTAAAAGCTAATACAAATACACTCAGCTTTACAACAGACATCTGGACTTCTGATGTAAGTTTAATATCCATGTTAAGTTTTACTGCACAGTGGATTGACGAACAGTTTGAACGTCATCAAGTACGGTACTCAAGCACAGACCATGGTGTGGGTAAAGCCAGTGCTTTAAGTGGGCCGGAACTAGAGCTGTCATCGGGCCGGAAATCCACGGCCCTACCCTACCCGAGCCCTTAGTTTAATTACCCAAGCCCGAGGGAGCCCGCTGATTTCCTAGAAATCACCGCCCGACCCGACCCTACCCGATTAAAAAAAAAAAAACACTACGTTTATTTATTAAGCTTTTACTGCGTTCTCCCACTCAGCAAAAGAACTTGATGTTGTTCTTCTGTGTTTTGATGGAGGAGGTGTGAGCGCGCTGCTCGCGGTGACTTTTGATGTTGAAGCTTCAGGAATGTCAGGAATGCGGCAACTTGTTCCGCCGCAGATGAGAGCAGTGTGCGGACGTGAGCGTGCACCTGACGCACGTCAGCTGGTGACATAATTTTGAGCTTGTTAAAGTTAGGCCACAGAAATAATGCAACTCTGTGCAAGTCGTGGATAATAATTTTGCGCTCCAGCACTTCTGCATGTCTGCGGCGCAGAAACACCTGCTGCGGAGAGTCTGTGTGTGAGGACTGGCAGTGTTGCTTCAGTTTCTCATTCCAGAGACAAACCAGGTTGGTGGGATATTTGTCACCCTCCAGTTCTCTCTGTGCACGGTAAAATGGTTCGAGAAATGTCACTAAAAAGTCCAGCATGTCGGGGGAGACGCTGTCCAGGCGCGCGCCGCGCGCCTGCTCTCTGGCTGAGTTGCGCAATTTAGTGGCTGCGCTGCGGTTTTCACCATCTAAATTCACTCTATTAATTATTTCCTCATCAATAAACTTACTGCCTTATATTCTTTACAAGCAGATTAAAACAATTTTATATTGTGTGCATTTTTATTTAGTTTTGTTTGTGCTGTATGATTAAAAAAAACACATCAAAGCCCGAGCCCGACCCGGCCCGCCAATCAAACGCAAAAATATGGCCCGAGCCCTACCCGAAGTCGGGTAGGGCTCGGGTAGGGTCGGGCTCGGGCGAAGAAACGACACCTCTAGCCGGAACTCACCAGTACCCAGTTCCGCCACTTCTAAAATTTAACCCTGAGAGTACCGGGACTTTTTTTAAGCGTAAGGTGCGTTCCGGAACTTATTTTCGTCTTCTCCACTTGAAAGACCCGTGGCAGATTAGAATGCATCATTTCCCCCGACTGGATTTCAAGAAAGAGTGATGCATCTTCACGGTAATAAAACATCTTTGGTGGAGCGCGTCATTTGGCCAATCACAACCTCAGGATAGACAGGGGGAGGAGACGACAGCGAAGTCTGTAAAAAAAACAAAAACAAACTCTGCAGCGCGACAGAGCGCGAGGGAAGCGGAAGTAACTCCTCCAACGTGTGGGTAAAGTTCATATTTTTATACATGCAGTGTAACCATTGTTTAGTAAAATGGCATGTTGTGTTACAAATAAAACTAAATAAAAATTAACAAAATAATAGTCAATTGCACCCCTAAAGCCACTGTGATAAAGTATCACATTAATTTAATTATCTTAGCCACAGGAGTGAATTTAAAAACAGGATGATGTCTATATGAACTAGTTAAATGAGGTGTCTCTAAAATATCCTGATTCATGATCAATAATAATTTCAACAATTTTTTAATCTGTCCACAGGACCTGACTTTATTTTGTTAGATGTCTCTAAAATAGTTAGTGAATCATGTTTACATGTAGGTAGACATAGATGTTTAACAACTTGTTAAAATACACAAGAATGCAGGAAATGGCATCTACTTTATTCAAAATTTCTGGCAAAACATCTTCAGCATATTTAAGAAATGAGTTTTTACTGTAAGTAAATAAGTTTTATTTATATAGCACATTTCACAGACATGAGAGTCACATAGTGCTTTACAAAAGGAAAAATAAAATCATAAAATCACAGAAGTACTATACAGAAAGGTAAAACAAACTCTAAAATCAATGTACAAAATTAACCAAAAGCCTGTCTGAAGAGATAAGTCTTAAGTTTTTAAATGCATCTGTTGACTCGGAGCAGCGCATTGTTAGCAAAATGTTCTGCTGTATTTGACTTGCTGCTGTTGTTGGTTGTTAATTTTTTGGTTGACACAATCTTTCCTATTTATGTCTCATTAAATTAGGTTAGTAAATGACTTTTACTTGAAGCATGTTAAAAAATTACAAAATCTTTCGGGGGGGGTTGGCGCAACGTTTGTCACCTTTTTCATCCCTTCTGAGTTTGCAGGTATGCATATTATTATGACATTAGGGAGGGTACCGGCACTTATTTTTTTCCACTTAAAGCACTGGGTAAAGCCAAAGCTACATTGCTGGAGGCTGTTGTGAGAAGATTTAACAACATTGAGCATGATGAGCCCCTGTACATCTTGGCCACTATTCTGGATCCAAGGTAAGTAAATGTGAATATTCTATTTTAGACACAATTACTTTTAGCCTACTATATTTCAAGAAACATTTAAATTAAATTTAAAATAAAAATTTCTTTATTGAAAACTTCAATCAAGAAATGTTTATTTTAAATTTAATTTAATGTTTTTTTTTTAATTGCATGTAAATAAAGAAATGCATTTCAATTTGAAATGTATTTCTTTATTTACATGCAATTTAAAAAACTTTTAATGTATACAAAACACAATGATTGACCCATCTTTCTTTGTTTACGCAAAACAAGGTAAAAGAATCGCTACTTCTCAGCAGAGGGGGGGACCAGATGCACACCTGCTACAGGAACATTCTCTGAAGTGGGACCTCCTGACATCGATGAATCTGCAGCAAAAAGGTGTAGTTTACTGTTTGCAGTTCACAACGAAATCTTAAAGAAGAACATTGAAAAGGAGCAACAGCTGGCCAGCCCTTCAGCTATGCAGGTACAGAACTACCTATCGGAGGTTCCTGTCGAAAGGGGCCAGGACCCATTGGTCTACTGGAGGATCAATGAAAATAATTTCCCTAATCTTGTTCTACTTGCCCGAACCTATCTCTCTGCCCCATGCACAAGCATTGAAAGCGAGCACCTGTTTAGTTGGCTGGACATGTAGTAGATGAGAAAAGAAGTCGCCTGTCTGGTGACAAAGCAGAAATGCTTTTGTTCATCAAGAAAAACCTGCCACTAATGAAAAAGTGACTGGAATAAGTCTGTGAGGACAAACTTACCTGTGCGAGTGTTATTTCTTATTACCCACTGACTTGAAAATGTTACACATGCTGCATTATCTTTTTTTTATTTTAATTTTTTTATTTTAAATGAAAATAAAAATTAAGTTAAAATGTAACAAGTGAGAGAGTAAAATGAACTGATTTTTTTATGGTTAAACTTTGTTTACAATAAAGTAAGATTGGAAAATTTAAGGTACATTTTGACCTTTTCACACCTGAAAATCGGTATCGGCCAAAATCAGAATCGGCAGGTCAGACTTTCTAAAAATCGGTGATGGGTGATCAGCCAGAAAATTGAAATCGGTGCACCCCTACTCCATATAGATGCTCAGGGCCCACACGGGGCAGAGCGCTTTTAAACTCCTCTGTTCTGCATTCAGAGCAGGGGGAGGAGGAAAAGCGGACAGTTCAAATCTCAGACTTTTGTAATTTAAGGTTGGGACTTTTGACACATATGTGGGGTTTGGGCGCAGGGTGACCTTTGACCCATCCTGAGCAAACTGAGTGCACATGTGATGTACAGACAGTGCGTGTAGGTCACCCACGCGCTTTGCCGAGCACAGAGCTAAGAGCAGGGCGGTCTTGTAGGACAGCAGGTCAATCTTAATACTCTGTAGTTGCTCGAATGGTGGTTCACAGAGGGCATTCAGCACGAGTGACAGGTCCCACTGTGGGGCTAAAACTCTAATCGGAGGCCTTTTCTCAGCACGCCCTTCATGAACCTGATCATGAGAGGGTGGGCACCGGGTGATTTACCCCCCCCCCATCCTTCATGGCACGCTGAAACAGCAGATAAAAAGACCTTAATAGTAGAAAAGAAGCTACCCTTCTCCAGCAGGTCCTGCAGAAAAGTGAGAAGCTGTGCTATATTACAGGAATATGGGGTTATGTTCCTCTAAACACCAGATCTCAAAAACACGCCATTTACATGCATAAAGTGTTTGTGTTGACTCTGCACGAGCACCTTGTATTGTGTTTACCACATTACTGGGCAGGCCAGAGGCTAACAGCCGGGTCCTTTCAGGGGCCAGGTCTATAAGGCCCAGAGCCTCGGGCGAGGGTGCCACATCTGCCCGTGGGTCTGTGTCAGGAGGTCCCTGTGTGCAGGCAGCTGCCATGGTGTTTCTGCTAAAAGTGAAATCACTTCTGCAAACCAGGCTTTCTTTGGCCACCGTGGGGGCCACCAGAATCAGTGAGAGGCCTCCCTGCGCACACGTTCCAGTGTCGCCTGAATTAAAGCGACAGGTGGGAATGCATAATACAGTTTTGTTGCTGTCCAGTCGCTATCACGCACTGGTTGTCTGATCTTATCAAAACATGTTGACGTGTGATCAGACCTTTCCTGTAGAAGTGTTTGAGTGACAGGAACACAGCCATCAACTCCAGCTGATTGATGTGGAGCTGGGCCTCCTGCTGGGACCACACACCTCGTGTGTGTTGGTTCTGGCAAAGGCCGCCCCACCCAGACTTCGAGGCATCTGTTGTCACGAGGGTCCGAGATAACACTCTGCCCAGTGGCACCCCTCTGCTGAGAGAAGTAGCGCTTCTCAATGGCTGCAGGGCTTTCAGACAGACTGCGTCGACTCTGATCCCCCCCGTTTGTAGCGGTCTGGCAAAGGCCGCCCCACCCAGACTTCGAGGCATCTGTTGTCACGAGGGTCCGAGATAACACTCTGCCCAGTGGCACCCCTCTGCTGAGAGAAGTAGCGCTTCTCCATGGCTGCAGGGCTTTCAGACAGACTGCGTCGACTCTGATCCCCCCCGTTTGTAGCGGTGGGGCGAGCTGTTGTTGTCTGTAGCCGTTTTCGCATTGCACGGCCCTCAATGGCCCGGCCCGCCCCGCCTTCTAACCCGGGTTTGGCGTGTTTGCATTTTCCTTTTTTTCCCTGGGTCCGCCCTCGTTTTGGAACCATCTCCACCGTGGTTCTGATCGGGCCGGACTCCCCGGCCCAGTTTGACGTCATTTACTGCTCACATTTGATTCGTTGTTTGCAGCAGGGGCTGGACTGCTGCGTGTAGGGGCGGGACTAGCTGCGTGTTGAGTCATCAACTGCAACTGCTGTTAACCCCGCGTTCTAACAACAACCTCCATTTTAGCAAACAGCATGTCTACCTCCCAAGCCCCCGTTGCGTGCGTTCCGTGGTCAAACGATGAAGTAAGCTTCTTCCTAAATTACCTCGCAGACGAGCGTGTGCAGAGGGAGCTGGACAGCAGCACACAAAATGAAAAAGTTTTCAAGCGTGCGTCTGAGGAAATGGCTCTGGCTGGCTTCAATCGGACCTCCAAGCAATGCCGGGAAAAGCTAAAGAAGCTGAAATTAGACTACCGGCTCATGAAAGACCACAACGGTAAAAGTGGATGAGGAAGGAAGGATTGGCGGTGGTTCAGTAAAATGGACAAGATCTTTGGAAAACGTCCATCCAGCAACGGTAGCCAAATGGCTCTCGACTCAGCCACCCAAATGTTGGAGAGCGAGATGGAAGGTGAGCTGTTGTTACTTGTGTTTATTAGCCATCTGTTGTCTTCCTAAATAAACTCAAAAACATGTACAGGCTGCTGGGTTTGTGGCTAGTTTTCTGGCTTGCTATTGTTAAGCCACGCTTGCGGCAGCAGCTAGCCTCTTAGCACATCAGGCTAGCTAGCCTAGCACAACAGGCTAACGTAGTTCGTGTAACGTGTGTTTTTTTCTTTTAAATTAGATCATTCAACGCCGTCTTCAACGCCAGCAGAAACTCCTGAGTCCTCTTCTACCACTTCAGAGGATCAAACCGGTGAATTGTGTTCACAACCAAGCACACCACCAGTGTGCTCAGCTGGGAGGGCCTCAACTCCGGACCCCGCGGCCTCCTCACGTGCTCAGCCAGGTGGGCTCAGTGTTTGTTTATGTAATGAAAATAACCCGCCAAAAAAATAAATGTAATTCTAGCATAAAGACTGAACTTCTAACTAACTAGCAAACTAACAATACCTTTGGGAGTACATATAACTGTAGACAACTTTCTACTTGTTCTCAAAATGTGTGTATGTCATTTAATTAATCAATGTTTGACATATTAATAAATGAATTAATAAATACGTATCCGACACAAAACAATACTGTACATACTTAAATAAAAGTAGAAATATATGTCCTACATAATGCTAAAGAAAACAATTAAATATCTAAATAGATGAAGNAAGCATAGATATTGTCTATGTTTGTTAGCGTGGCACACTAGCTGTAAATCAAAGTGTGCTCAGATAGTGTACGTAAGGATGCTTTGATTGCTGATCTATCGTTCTTGTGGCCGCCTGTACAAGCTTGTTGTTTTCCTTTTTCTGTTAGAGGTGGAGTTCGGTGGTGAGTAAAGCGCTAGGTTTTTCTTTTTTACGCTTTCAAATTTAAATTCTAATATTTATTTTTGTTAGCCACTGCTGTCTGTCCCGACTGGCGTTCCGCCCTCCATCTGGGTTGTCCATCTGCTGTTTGTCATCCTGTTTGCTGGTTGGATGCCCGATGGTCTGGCCGACGTGGGACTGGCTGTGTCACCCGTCTTGTGTGGCTGATCTGGGCCGACTTGAGTGGCGTCCACTAAGGCGCAGCGCTTCTTTCCTAGGACGGACCCTTTGGACTGCTGCTGCCTAATCGATCTTGAATCCCCCAGGCGGTATTACTTCTGGTTAAAAAAAAAAACAACTTCTGGTTTTGTGTACGATTTGTCTTTGTGGGGTTTTCTTTTCTTTTTTTTGTATTACTCTGAATTGCATTTCTATTAATGAGTGAAGCCATAACTGTTTTTAAAGTGTGAGTGGTTTTTAACTTATTATTTTTAATTAAAACGAAAACAATTGTGGAACTTAATTTGTGGAGCTGTGTGAAATTGTCTCAAGCCTCATCTGTAACGGGTCTTTGTGCCTCAAAGGTAACGTTTTTATGTAAAGTTATTGCAACCAATTTCATTTTTATTAAAATAGTGGTTTTAAACTTAAGTTGCCTCTTTTATCATACCCGTCCTGTATCCTATCACATACTACGCATCTCATGAACAGCAATGTTTTTTTTTTTTTGTTCATTTTAAGTGGGGCAAATCACTTATTAAAAGCAAACTCATGGAAGTTGCTGCTGTAATCTGATTCTTTTAATAAGCCATGTAAGTTTCTATGATCCCAGATTTATAACAGGTGTGTGGCCATAGTGCACACTCCTGATGTTGCTCATAGTGGTCCTCAGTGTGCTCAGAGAGCTTCTGTGTATGCCCAGACACATGAAAAATTAGAGGGAACATTGCCCATGACCCCTTCTATGGGTTGCACGCTGCCCAGGCTCTTGCGTGAGCGGCGAGCCTGGAGGGCATGTTCACTTGAGACTTCATTTGTTTCAGGTGAAGTAGGGGTGTGTGAGTGGCCCCCTCCTCTCTGCTCAGCTGAAGGCTTGTTTGTCCCTCTGGTGGGGGACGAGGGGTCAGTCTGTGGCAGATCACTCTCTGCCCCCCCGTATGCGCTCATTGGGCCCTTTGATGGACAGAGTCTTATGCCTCATCCTCACCTAACGCATCCAAATGCTCCTAATGCTCTGTGTTTGCTGCTTGTCAACAGATGTCTGTCCCCACCGAACGTCTGCAGACGTGCAGTGGGAGGAGCGTGTCGTGGCTCCCTTCCCGGTCAGATCCGTGTTGTTTATGTACACTGGGCAGATAAAACCAGCTGTACGTGCCTCGTCAATACTTGTGTGTGTTTTCTACGAGCCGAACTGCAGCTCAAAAAGTATTTGTTGAGATTAAAACTTTTTTTTTTTTTTTTTGGGGAGATGTACGCTCGAATGGACAGCAGCAACTTTATAAATGCCATGTTTTCCTACCGGATGCTGTTTTCGTCCACAGAAAGTCCCGTCGTCGTTGCGTCATCACATAGCAGAGTCTCTCCCGAGTGGTTGCTGATAATCTGCGAGCAGAAGAAGCAGGACAAACCCAGCTTCTACAGTGGCTGCTGGCTGCACGCGCGTGCATGACAAGGGACTGCCGGGTCCTGCTGCGCTGCTTGAAATGCTGTAGATGCGCCGCGTCACGCCCCGCTGCTCCAAGATGCGCGGCCCCCATGACTTTCAATGTAAAGTGGCTGCTTCAGCTGCGCGAGATGCGTTTGGTGAGGATCCAGCATTATTAGAAGGGGGTTGGCTGACAGTGTGAGATGGCTCCTCGCACTCTTTATTGACTCTGATTGCATTAAAAATGGTGAGGTTTTCCCTTTAATGCTGAGTCGTAACACAGTATGTTTTGGGCAGTTTGAGACTTTATCATCGTGTGCACACAACAATTTCTCTTCATTACACAAACATTTGATTGTTTTTGTGTGTTTAAATGTTTTGGACCAGTTACTCGGGGTTTCTTTAACACAGATACTGTGGTAAAAGTTCAGCCTTTCTTTTTCCCGATGGGTGAAAGTGCCTGAAAAAGTGCAGGAACAGCTCTGGATCAGACTGACTTCTGCTTTCTCTCACATACCGCAGAAGAAGTTCTGGGTTGACTTGTCTGGCGTGGCTGTGTCCGGCCTGTGTTGTGGCACAAAACAGTGCTTTGACCAAGCTTGCTGTCCCCTCATGAAAAGGGGTTGAATTGCCCCTTTAATTCTGACTTTGCACAGAAACGATAAAACACGATGTGGTTTTATTGGTGCTTGAAAACAAAGTTTTGTTTTTATTGCACAAACGGGGGAACATGTCTTTGTGTTTTAACAAACATATTTGTCCCTTCCACCAGGGTCTCTTGGACTCTGAAGTGGTTTGAATGTGTGCGGCTTCCCTTTTTCCCAGTGGGTGGAAATTATCTGATTGGTGAGGATTGTTGGTCACCAGTGTTGCGGTGCGACAACCGCTTCAGCCCTGCTTTTACCCAGAGCGATTGCTGCTGCGCCCGACAGGCGGACAATAAAGTATGCCGTCCCACGGGCCTCTTCCAGCGGCTCTACCGTCTTTACCTTCTTGGTGGCTGAAGCTTTGGATTTGAGACAGACCCGTCGGCTCCCTGCTCTCCAAGTCCGGAACAGGGAGAAGGGGGGGACAGTGGCTGCTCTGGGTGCCGACCCTGACCGCGTGAACTCAGTTTAAAAAAAAATCTGGGAACAACTGCATGTCGTGTCTCACTGAGGTTTGTTACCTTGGGAGGAAGCCATTTCCCACCCACCTTGACTGTTATTGTTGTGGTGGGGTTGCAAGCCACGGCACCTTGAGAGAATCTGCCGCTTTGCAGCGCAGGTCAAACAGAGCTGAGTGGAGCCGTCCGCTTCGACAGGCACTGTTGCAGCTTCTTGTGAAAAGTCGTCTGCTCCCTCTTCGATGCCTTGCTCCGTCGTCGGAGGTTTCGTCAGGGGCAGTTGTAGCTTATCTTTGTTTGGAGAGATTCCATCTGCTCGCTCTTGTCCGTTCCCTCGGGGTTCCTTGAACTTTGACGTAGTTATTGTCTGAGAGCTTTCCTTTAGCCTGTGGGTGGATAAGTTTCAGCATCACAATGCTCTCGTTGTGGGCGTAGGGAAACTACCAGTTAGTGTAGCTAAACTAGCCTGGCCCTCGCCATTCCTACGCAGCT
This sequence comes from Garcialebias charrua, assembly GCA_038048925.1. Classification (NCBI taxonomy): domain Eukaryota; kingdom Metazoa; phylum Chordata; class Actinopteri; order Cyprinodontiformes; family Rivulidae; genus Garcialebias; species Garcialebias charrua. The sequence goes on from JBBPBX010013693.1 coordinate 11,841, forward strand.
CCGNACGATGAACATATATATTTATGCTTTTATTTATTATTATGTCAGTTTGGTCCTCCATAGACAGAAGTATTTCCAAAGGTGTGTGTAATGTGCAATGCTCTGTGTTGCTTTTCAGGTATGCGTTTCAGGAAACGCACACGCAACACCTCATATGCAGATTACATCCTGGCAATGCATGACGAGTCTCGTGAGGACCGGATCCAGCGAGACCGCCTTATGGACCGGCACGTGGAGATGTTGGCAGATGAAGGTCAGAAGGATCGGGAGCAGGAGGCCAGCCTCCGTCAACAGGAGATGGCGAACCGGATGGCAGACTCTGGTACCATGAGGCTGATTGCACGACAGCAGAAACGCATAGCAGACTCCTTTGCCAAGCTTGTGGATGTGATGGCTGCCAGAAAGTGAATTAATATCAGAGTCAGAGTCAGAGTCAGAGAGAATTTATTGTCATTTGCACCGCATGTAGTACATGTGTTGAAAACGAGATTATGTACACGGGGTCCCAGTTACATCCAACAACAAATGCAAGAGAAAAACAATAATAACATCTAGGATTAACTAAGAGAGACATCAGCTAGTAATACACTAAGCCCTAATGTAGTAGAAAAACATCATTATAAACAGCAGCACGAACATGAGCAGATGGTCACAGATGAACGCAGATAGTCACAGATGAACGCAGCAACAAGAAACAGATCAGTATCAACATGATGTGACATTTTGCAGTGTTTATTCTTATTATTTATTTATTCATGAGTCTGACAGCCTCAGGGTAGAAGCTGTTCCTCAGTCTAGTGGTTCTACATTTGATGCTCCTCAACCTCCGTCCCGAGGGGAGTGGTGCAAAGAGTGAGTGTGCTGGGTGAGTGAGGTCTTTCATGATGCAGGTGGCTCTTTTTCTGCATCTGGAGGTGTAGATGTCTGTGATGGTGGGGAGACTGACTCCCACAGACTTCTGTGCAGCCTTCACCACTCTCTGTAGAGCTTTCCTCTCTGCAACTGTGCAGCCTCCATGCCACACGTTGATGCTGGAGCACAGGACGCTCTCCACTGCACACCTGTAGAACGAGGTGAGGACTGAGCTTCTCAGACCAGCTCGTCTCAGCCGTCTGAGGAAGTAGAGTCTCTGATGACCTTTCTTGATCAGGCTGGTGGTGTTATTGCTCCAGCTGAGGTTATCATTCAAGTGTACACCCAGGTACTTGTAACTGGAGACCACCTCCACCGCAGATCCACCTATATACAGTGGGGTGTGGGTGTGTTTGTTTGTTTGTTTGTGTTTGTTTGTGTTTGTAATATGATATAAGCTTGAAGATTTTATCCTTTTTTATATTTTTTTAAATTATCCGGTGTGCATTTTTGGGTTGTAGGGTTGTAATGTTGTTTACTTCACAGTCTTCCTTCTAAGTTTTTTTTCTACGGTATGTTTCTTGTGCAATAAAATGTTTTCTTAAAATTTTGCTTTTTTTTCACATAGCTTTGATCTGCAAACACACATAAATGAATGAGATGAATTGTGCAGTGGCAGATGAAGTATCATTCTGTTGATTACTGTTTTTTATGTATATGTATATAAGATATACATAACATATGTTGTTCATATATATCTAATATATATATATACATAATACATATATAACATATAAAATATATAGATTACTTGTAATATATATATATATATATACATGTATGTGTATGTACATAATACATATATATGACATGTATATCACATATAGATTTTTTCTTTCATTCAACCTTTATTTAGTCAGGTAAATCTTATTGAACCTCATGGGCTCATTAACGAAAGCGACCTGCTAAAACTAAAGAACGATGAACAGCAATGGTAGAATTTCCTTAAACAATAAACAGTAAACAAACAATAAACAATAGAAAAACAAAAGAGAGAAAAAAACAAAAGAAAGAAATACTTTTTTTTCTTTTTTTTTTTAACAAAGTATCAAAAAACTAGCAAAACATAAGGTAGACGTATAAAATCAAAGACCGGAACAAATCTGCATTGGTTTTTGCCAGGATTCCAACAGATTCTGAAAACCATTTAGAGAAGTCAAGGTCGAGAGCTTCAGATCTTTTATAGATGTAATAGATATACATGTATAGTATATATATGGCTATATATATAAAACATATATAGTATATATACAAGCCCAAAACCAGAAAAGTTGGCACGTTGTGCAAATCGCAAATAAAAACAGAATACAATGACTTGCAAATCTTTTTCAACCCATATTCAACTGAATAGAATGCAAAGACAATATATTTAATGTTCGAACGGAGAAACTTTATTTTGTTTTGCAAATAACCATTAACTTAGAATTCAATGGCAGCAACACATTGCAAAAAAGTTGGCACAGGGACATATTTACCACTGTGTTACATCGCCTTTCCTTTTAACAACACTCAGTAAACGTTTGGGAACTGAGGAGACCAATTTTTGAAGCTTTTCAGGTGGAATTCTTCCCCATTCTTGCTTGATGTACAGCTTAAGTTGTTCAACAGTCCGGGGTCTCCGTTGTCGTATTTTACGTTTCATAATGCGCCACACATTTTCAATGGGGGACAGGTCTGGACTGCAGGCAGGCCAGGGGAGGACCCGCACTCTTTTGCTACGAAGCCACGCTGTTGTAACACGTGCAGAATGTGGCTTGGCATTGTCTTGCTGAAATAAGCTGGGGCGTCCATGAAAAAGACGTCGCTTGGATGGCAGCATATGTTGCTCCAAAACCTGTATGTACCTTTCAGCATTAATGGTGCCTTCACAGATGTGTAAGTTACCCATGCCTTGGGCACTAATGCACCCCCATACCATCACAGATGCTGGCTTTTGAACTTTGCGCCTATAACAGTCCTGATGGTTCTTTTCCTCTTTGGTCCGTAAGACACGACGTCCACAGTTTCCAAAGACAATTTGAAATGTGGACTCATCAGACCACAGAACACTTTTCCACTTTGCATCAGTCCATCTCAGATGAGCTCGGGCCCAGCAAAGCCGGCGGCGTTTCTGGATCTTGTTGATGAATGGCTTTTGCTTTGCATAGTAGAGCTTTAACTTGCACTTACAGATGTAGCGACGAACTGTAGTTACTGACAGTGGTTTTCTGAAGTATTCCTGAGCCCATGTGGTGATATCTTTTACACACTGATGTCGGTTTTTGATGCAGTACCGCCTGAGGGATCGAAGGTCACGGGCATTCAATGTTGGTTTTCGGCCTTGCCCCTTACGTGTAGTGATTTCTCCAGATTCTCTGAACCTTTTGATGATATTACGGACCGTAGATGGTGAAATTCCTAAATTCCTTGCAATAGCTCGTTGAGAAAAGTTGTTCTTGAACTGTTCGACAATTTGCCCACGCATTTGTTCACAGAGTGGTGACCCTCGCCCCATCCTTCTATGTGGATGACTGAGCATGTCAAGGAAGCTGCTTTTATACCCAATCATGGCACCCACCTGTTCCCAATTTGCATGTTCACCTGTGGGATATTCCAAATAAGTGTTTGATGAGCATTCCTCAAATTTCTCTGTCTTCTTTGTCACTTGTGCCAGCTTTTTTGAAACATGTTGCAGGCATCAAATTCCAAATGAGCTAATAATTGCAAAAAATAACAAAGTTTACCAGTTCGAACGTTAAGTATGTGGTCTTTGCAGTGTGTTCAATTGAATATAGGTTGAAAAAGATTTGCAAGTCATTGTATTCTGTTTTTATTTGCGATTTCCACAACGTGCCAACTTTTCTGGTTTTGGGCTTGTATATACTGTACAGTATATATTTTTTTAATTATAGCAAAGGACGGTCTCTGCACAGAATATATACTGTTTTTTTTTTTTTTACCAAGGTTTCTACACTAAAATTATTGTGTGATTTTGAAGCGGGCGCTGTCTGTCGTGGTGAAGAGAGAGCTGAGTCAAAAGGCAAAGCTCTCAATTTACCGATCGATCTACGTTCCCACCCTCATCTATGGTCATGAGCTTTGGGTTGTGACCGAAAGAACAAGATCTCGGATACAAGCGGCTGAAATGAGTTTTCTCCGCAGGGTGTCTGGACTCTCCCTTAGAGATAGGGTGAGAAGCTCAGTCATCCGGGAGGGACTCAGAGTAGAGCCGCTGCTTCTCCACATCGAGAGGAGCCAGTTGAGGTGGCTCGGGCATCTGGTTAGGATGCCTCCTGGACGCCTCCCTGGTGAGGTGTTCCGGGCATGTCCCACCGGGAGGAGACCCAGAGGAAGACCCAGGACACGCTGGAGGGACTATGTTTCTCGGCTGGCCTGGGAACGCCTTGGGATTCCCCCAGAGGAGCTGCTCCAAGTGGCTGGGGAGAGGGAAGTCTGGGCCTCCCTACTTAGGCTGCTACCCCCGCGACCCGACCCCGGATAAGCGGACGAAAATGGATTGATGGATGGATGTTAGAAAAGTTACAGACTGCATTACAAAGTTACATAGTGCAGCTTTAAATGTGACAATTGACATGTAAAATAAATAAATTATATACACATACAAACACACCGCATTACCATTGTAAATTTCATTTTAAATTATTGGTACAGAATACTTATATTAGCTACTAACTTATGAAGCAAATATGGCTCACCTTATGTATCAATGATGGTTGGGTCCAGGGTCCAGGCCTGAGGGAAGAGAGGTGATGTTAACTCAATGTTCTTACAAACATTAATCACTTCACAATTATACTGTATATTTTTTTGTAAAAGGCAGCCGATGGAGTTGTTTTTTCATAAAGAGCTGAACTTTTTGACTGAAGTGTTGACGTGATTGATGTAGCCACGCTCAGTAACTAAAGCCTGCGCATAAACAACATTCAGACTAAGATCCAGATCTTTAAAAACCCATACAGTTTATGTTATTGCTCTGGACCGATCTAAATCACCTGATGAAGTACAGTAGTTTTAATGCAGCTGTTGTTGTAGCGCAGTTTCAGTAACAGCTGGTTAACAGCTGCTGTTTCTTCGTTCACGTTCGGGTGACGTCGTTTCCAGCGCGTTCACGTTAGACATGTTGATGCAGATCCAGTCTTGTGAAAACACGTCCACACAGCTTTGGATGTGCGCTCGTCAAAAAAGCCATTACGTTTCCAAACAGGAGACAGTACACGACATGCTAACGGCTAAATGCTGCGCGTGCTGCGCGTGCCACGCGATAATAGCTCCGTGCTGAAACGCGGCCAGGAAATTTAGTTCCGCGGTGCATATATTCTCCCGTTAATAACGTTCAATGAGTGAAAAAACAACCAAAACGGTACGCAGGTGGACCAAACCGAACGTGCTTGTTCCGAAACGGTCCGGTACACCCACTTGTTTGTTTTTTTTCCCCTCGCGACTCGCGCGCGGCGCCACTGGAGTTTCAGGCTAGGACCTAGCATTAGCCTAATAGCAACGAAGCATTCTGCTATATGGAGGCATTGATTACAAAATAACCACCACCCCAGGAAAAAAACACCACCACCACCACACAAGCTGAAAATGTTATCAGACTACATGCACCGCTGATTCCCCCCCTCCAACAGAGATTTAGGCGACAGGACAAGTGTGACTAGGACCTAGCCTAGCATAGTAGCAGTAACGTAGCACTCTGCGCTCACACCGCGGGACTATTAACAATGTATATAACTAGAAAACTAACTCGTGCGTTTTAAAAGATAACTGCCATAGTAAATAACTTACTCTTCAATTTGAACGTTGTCCTCACGATGATGCGGGAGAAAAATGGCTGCCGGTTGCATGTGCTCGGCTCTGTGAAAATTTACGTCATGACGTCAGACGCAGGATGGCACAGCCGCAAGAAACTAACTGTTTCACTTGGGCGCACAGTGAAATATTTACTTCTGATAAATCTGTAGGATTTCTAAGTTAATTGAGCCCATGAAAGTACATTGTTTTGACTAAATCAAAAGAATTAGGTCAGATCAATGTTAATAAATCCACAACGAGAACTACAGCCCAAATACTCTTCTTAGAGTGTAGGTCCAATTAAGATTTGTCCCCAATACAAATTTAAAATTTTAAAGTGTATTTTTCCAAGCATGTAGTTTTCTACTTTTCAACTTCATTAAATGTACAGTATTAAAATATTTTAAATCACATCCTCAGTACCTCTAGTAAAAAACTATGTTCATGTCATTCCTCAGTTGTTTTCTAATACTAACAAAGAAATATATTCCAGGTAATAATAACCACTTGAATACAGTACACTTGGGAGTGTAGAGCACATCATCAACACAAAAAACACAACACAAAAAAAAAGACTTGGTAATCAATAACGATAAAGTCAGTCAGCCATTCTGTAATCATTTTTGCTGACTGTGGAAACCTGTCTCTTCTCGTTAGAGTTTTGAAGTGTGTTAACTGTGTTAGTTATTTGGTAAATGTTTCATGTTTCACTTTGCATTTTAGAATATGCCCATACCGCTAACATGCTGGCACACTTCTGCAGGTGTACAGTGGAGTGTCCTGTGTTCCAGCATAGACGTGAGGCATGGAGGCTGCACAGCTGCAGAAAGAAAAACTTTGCAGAGAGTGGTGAAGGCTGCACAGAAGTCTGTTGGAGTCAGCCTCCCCACTATCACAGACATTTGCACCTCCAGATGCAGGAAAACGGACAACTGCATCATGAAGGAACCCATTCATCCAGCATACACACTTGTTGCCCCGCTCCCCCTAAGGCAGGTGGTTGAGGAGCATCAAGTGTAGAACCACTAGACTGAGGAACAGCTTCTACCCTGAAGCTGTTCGACTCATCAATGCAAAACCAGGAAAATCACTGTAATGCCACTTTAACTGGAGATTTGACACTTTCTGTGCTGCAGCTTTCTTACCCATAAACTACTGTATTCAATGCTGTTCATTGACTTCAGCTCGGCATTCAACACCATCATCCCCCAACAGCTCATCCTTAAACTGGACAGTCTGGGGCTGAACACCTCAATGTGTAACTGGCTGCTAGACTTTCTGACCGGGAGACCACAGGCAGTACGGGTCGGGAATAACACATCCAGCACCATCACATTGAATACAGGAGCCCCACAAGGATGTGTGCTGAGCCCCCTTCTATTCACCCTGCTAACACACGACTGCACACCATCGTACAGCTCCAACCACTTCATCAAGTTTGCGGACGACACAACAGTGGTGGGTCTCATCAGCAACAACGATGAGACGGACTACAGGGATGAGGTGAGCCGCCTGGCCTTGTGGTGCGGACACAACAATCTCACTCTCAACGTGGAGAAGACAAAAGAGATTGTTGTGGACTTCAGGAAGAGGGATGCCCAACATGCCCCTCTGACCATCAACAACACCACAGTGGAGAGAGTGGACAGCACCAAGTTCCTGGGAGTGCACGTCTCAGAGGACCTGTCCTGGAGCAGGAACACTGCATCACTGGCCAAGAAGGCTCACCAGCGCCTCTACTTTCTCCGCAAGCTGAATAGAGCTGGAGCTCCAACCCCCATCATGTGCACCTTCTACAGGGGCGCCATAGAAAGTGTCCTGACCAGCTGCATCACGGTGTGGTATGGTGCATGTACTGCATCCTGCCGAAAGAGCCTCCAGCGTATAGTGAGAGCAGCTGAGAAGATTGTCGGCACCTCCTTGCCCTCACTACAGGACTTACACAGCAACCGCCTCACTCGGAAAGCCCTCTGCATGGCAGGTGATCCCACACACCCACTACACAGCTGCTTCAGCCTGTTGCCATCAGGGAGGAGACTGAGGAGTCTCCAGGCTCGAACCAGCAGACTGAGAGACAGCTCTGTTCATCAGGCAGTCAGGATGCTTAACACTCTGCCAGCTCTGCCCTCCCTCCCCATGCGCGTAGGCAAGGGGGGTTCGGGGGGTTCGAACGAACCGCCCACTTTTAAAGGAGAAGTTGACAGTGCTGAATTGATGTGGCTGGATAGCTCAACTGATAAAGCCTCCGCCTTCAGTCCCAAAGGTCGTGAGATCGAGTCCCGCATGGTACAACATTTTTTTTTTTTAATTCATTCCAAATTAAAAAAGCACAAGAAAACTATTTACAAAACAGCAAGGAATAAAACAATGCATTAAATGAAAGGAATCAGACGAAGAAAATAATCTTATCTGCCCCTTCTCAAACTATTTTTTTTTTCAAACACTTGATTCAAACAACTAATTTTACATTTGTCTTTTATTGGATAAAAAAAGTAGTTAATATGCGCCTGTGAAGAAAGAAGAATGTGTTAACCACAGGCTGTGGTTAACACATTCTTCTTTTTTTATCCAATAAAAGAGTGTTTGGAAAAAAAATAGTTTGAGAAGGGGCAGATAAGATTATTTTCTTCGTCTGATTCCTTTCATTTAATGCATTGTTTTATTCCTTGCTGTTTTGTAAATAGTTTTCTTGTGCTTTTTTAATTTGGAATGAAAAAAAAAAAAAAATGTTGTACCATGCGGGACTCGATCTCACGACCTTTGGGACTGACGGCTGAAGCTTTATCAGTTGAGCTATCCAGCCACATCAGTTCAGCATTGTCAATTTCTCCTTTAAAACGAACCGCCCCCCACAAAATTCTGGCTACGCCCATGCTCCCACTTGTACTGCCTTAATCACAAAAAACTTTCACACATTACCTCACAACACAAAGTTTTTTAACACTGGACTCTGTGTCATCAATACGGGTCATTCACTCAACTCACGGTCATGTGCTCATTCAGTTTGCACTACTTCTCATATTTGCACTAATGTTTGTATTACATTACTGCCTATAGTCATACTACTGTTTACATTTACTGTTGACATTTATTACTACTGTTTACATTTATTACTACTGTTTACATCTAGACTTTTTATATCTACACTACTGCTGATATACAGTATATATTCTTTTTACTAGCCTTATTGCATAATGCCACTTTGTTTCTATACCAATATCAACTACCTCATACATATACTGTGTACATTAACCCCATATGCTGCTTTGTCACTCTTTACAAATGTCAAATGCCAGAACCTTCATTTATTTTATAGATATACTTTTTATACTTTATACTTCGGGACAGTATTACACTCTATTTCATTTTTGCTGTTGGTGAAACTTTTTATACTTTTATACTACTATGGAAAACTACTATGAAAAAACTCAGGACAGTATTACACTCTATTTCATTTTATGATTATGTTTATTAAATGTTGGTGTTTTGGTGTTGGTGAAACTTTTTATACTTTTTTTACTACTATGAAAAACTACTATGCAAAAAACTCAGGACAGTACTAAACTTTTATTATTTCATTTTATGCTTGTTTATTAATTGTTTAGTGTTTAAATGGTTACTGTTGCACCGAGGGACTGAGAGAGAAATGCAGTTTCAATCCTGTGTATGTCTTGTACATATTCCAGTTCTGACAATAAAGTTGACTTTGACTTGACTTGATCCGCTCACAACAGCCTCATGTTCAGGCTGCTGTTTAATACAACATATTATATTATCATTGTTTAGCATATATCTTAGATTCTTGTATACTGTTTTTTTAATAGTTTATCCATCAATCTCTTCCGCTTAGCCAGGGTCGGGTCGCGGGGTAGTAGCCTAAGTAAGGAGGCCCAGACTTTCCTCTCCCCAGCCACTTGGGCCAGCTCCTCCGGGGGAATCCCAAGGCGTTCCCAGGCCAGCCGAGAAACATAGTCCCTCCAGCGTGTCCTGGGTCTTCCTCTGGGTCTCCTCCCGGTGGGACATGCCCGGAACACCTCACCAGGGAGGCGTCCAGGAGGCATCCTAACCAGATGCCCGAGCCACCTCAACTGGCTCCTCTCGATGTGGAGAAGCAGCGGCTCTACTCCGAGTCCCTCCCGGATGACCGAGCTTCTCACCCTATCTCTAAGGGAGAGTCCAGACACCCTGCGGAGAAAACTCATTTCAGCCGCTTGTATCCGAGATCTCGTTTTTTCGGTCACAACCCAAAGCTCATGACCATAGATGAGGGTAAGAACGTATATTGACCAGTAAATTGAGAGTTTCGCCTTTTGACTCAACTCTCTCTTCACCATGACAGACCGGTACAGCACCCGCTTCACAGCCGATGCTGCACCTATATGCCTATCGATCTCACACTCCATTTTTCCCTCATTCGTGAACAAGACCCAAAGATACTTAAAATCATCCACTTGTGGCAGGACCTCCTCCTCGACCCAGAGAGGGCACTCTACCCTTTGCTGGCTCAAGACCATGGCCTCGGATTTGGAGGAACTGATCCTCATCCCGGCTGCATAACACTTGGCTGCAAACCGCTCCAGCGAAAGCTGTAGATCACGACCTGATGAAGCCAATAGGACCACATCATCTGCAAAAAACAGAGAAGCGATTCTAAGGCCACCAAAACAGATCCTCTCAACACCTTGGCTGCGCCTAGAAATTCTGTCCATAAAAGTTATGAACAGAATCAGTGACAAAGGGCAACCTTGGCGGAGTCCAATTCTCACTGGGAATGAGACCGACTTACTGCCGGCAATGTGGACCAAGCTCTGACACCAGTTGTATAGGGACCTAACAGCCCGTACCAAAGAGCCTGGTACCCCATACTCCCGGAGTACCTCCCACAGGGCTCCCACAGGGCTCCCCAAGGGACGTGGTCGAATGCCTTCTCCAAGTCCACAAAGAACATGTAGACTGGTTGGGCAAACTCCCACGTACCCTCCAGGACCCTGCTGAGGGTGTAGAGCTGGTCCAGTGTTCCACGACCAGGACGAAAACCACATTGCTCCTCCTGAATCTGAAGTTCTACTATCCGATGGACCCTCCTCTCCAAAACCCCCGAATAGACCTTACCTGGGAGTGTGATCCCCCTGTAGTTGGAACACACTCTACGGTCCCCTGTTTTGAATAGGGGCACCACCACCCCAGTCTGCCAATCCAGGGGAACTGCCCCCATTGTCCATGCAATATTGTAGATTTGTGTAAGCCAACACAACCTCACAACATCCAGAGCCTTAAGGAACTCCAGGCAAATATCATCCATCCCTGGGGCCAGAGGGCCAGTGGGACACATTTTCAACTGAGGAGTTTAATGGCCAAGAGTGGCCCATTTTTTCACATTTTAAAAATATTAGGCAAAAATGTAGCATATATTTTTTTTAAATTGCAATACAATCAACAACTTTTTTTTTGTTTGTTATTTTTTTGTTGTTACAATTCAGCAAATCAGGTGGAAAAAAAACTAAATTAGTTGACTTAAAAAACAGAAAAAGATAAGTCAATTCTTTGTTGCTCTTTCCATATCAGACTCAAAGATTACTGAAAAACTCAAAACGTAATTTTGTTGGCTTGAACGTTGGCCAGCTGTCATGAGAAGTTTGCACTAAATACAGTGACAAAAAGATAAACCATAAAACTATTTTACATTAAAATATTAAATTTGAGGCCAGATAAAATGTCAATGAGACCAGATTTGGCCCATGGGCCTCGAGTTTGACATGTGATCAGCATCAGTAAGGGCCTAAGAAGTGCACTAGTTTCTGCCACCATATTTGTTACTTTGTCATTGTCAATGGACATAAGAAGTTCTTTCTATGCCTCCAAATGCTCCTGGTTAAGTGTGCTTCGTAGTCTATTCTTGATGAACTTGAGAGTAGAGAAGCTTCTTTCACATGCAACCTGAGACAATGAAAGGGTCAACAAATATTTGTATGCCAGCCCTATAACTGGGTAGGCATCTGTGAAAAGGTTATACTGTGTCAATATAAGGTAAACACAGATGACACAGTTTCTGCAAGAAGAACAAGCCCTGCTTTCAAGTTCAATCTCTGGTTCAACTGAGCCCTCCTGGCCACCCTGTTCCATCTCAGTACCTATCCTGACAGTGGACTCTTCCAGAGGGGACTTTTTGAGCCTATCCCACTGGGATGCTAGACTGGACAGCTCTGTGTGTAAAGTACTCACTGTGGCTCTCTCATCAAATCTAAGCAGATTTTTGCTTATTTCTTGAAGTGCTGAGCTCTTGAGTCCTTTAAGCCTTATCTCTGAAAAGTTTTTAGGGTCAAGACAAGCAAAATCAGAGACAAGTTTGGCATTGGTTGCAATATGTATGCATATGCATGAGTTTATTTTTATTTGTCTATTAAATGTGTTGCTTTAACATTTTTCTGTCTCCTGTTTTCACTTCACCTCATGCATTTCTGCCTCATTACGTAAATAAGGACTTGTGTGGATTTTTTTTTTTTAATTTAATTACATAACACAAGTCATCTAAGAGTAAAAGTAAAAACAAAAAATATATAGGCCTACCGGTATTTTAAGCACAGTAAAATGTAAAATTATGAATTAAAATATATAATTTGTTGGAACTAAGCTGGAAAAAAACCCATGATGGTCAATTAATTTTTAAAACATGAGATAAAGTTCTCTTTTAATTTAAATTGTCCTTTGACGTTTATTTATTTATTGGTCAATTTATATATTTCTGCTTTTATTTCTATTTAGGCTATGTCAGCTTAGGTCCCACTTGGCTTTCATGCATGTTTAGTGACATAGTACAACGCTGTGACATTAGCTTAATTTATTATGCTAGTTTTAAATTTTTATCATTACCTGTTGCTTCTTCTGTCTGTCTCTTTGAAAAACTGTAAGCTTTGCACATTTGGCAGCTTCCTCCTGTAACGCCTTTATTTTCTTCAACCTGACTTTTTCAGGTCCACTTGGCCTCTTCCTATCCATTTTTATTGCTAATTAGCAGTTTGGACTCCGCGCTGCTCCATCACCTGATGTTTTGGAAAATAACCGCGCTTCGCTCCTGGGTTGGACTCAACCAACGGTGAACTTTCAGGGGTGTTTTTTTATCAAATGGTAGCTCCCAAACTGCCGGCCCAGTGCAGCGCAGTCTCTTATGGTGGATCCAGACCGAACGCGTTTTCAACTGCAGGAGCGTCTAGTTTACATGCAAAGTCAATGGGGGACGCGCCTCCAGCCGCGTCTTGGCGTCGTGCATCATGTCACGTGCGTGTTGAGCGTGCTGGAAAGCGTTTTTTCGTGCATGTGAACCCGCGTCAGCCTCCAAAGCACGCCTCCAACATGCTGAAGATTTCGCCGTTCAACGCTTTGTCAACCAATCAGGGAGAGTCGGGGAGGAGAGAGAGGGGAGTCAGCTATGTGACGCGATAACGAGGGGACGGCTGTTGCGCAACTGTGTGACGTATTGTTTGTGGGACACAGAAAAAACCCGCGGAGTCATGGACTATGGAAGAGAAACTCATTGTAGCTGTGTGTTCGCGACAAGTCCTTCACGACCAGTCAAGTCTGCTCCACAGAGACAGAAATAAAAAGCTCCTCGCCTGGCGGAGTGCAGTGAGGACTCGGTATACCGGTAAGCTCCTCCCACACACCCCGCAGCAGTTTCGCGTTCCTGTCTGGACACCAAGTGCGTCCACTTGCGTGCGTGAGGAGCTTTTTGGAAGTTGAAACGCTGTTCGGTCTGGATGTACCATTAAAGGGATCAGCGCTGCAGCCTCTTAAAGGGAGGGAAAAGTCGATTTTGAGCAGATTTCTTCAACCGTCATCATTTTCGTCGTGCGCCTATCGGCCCATTCATGAAGCGGCCCATCGGGATTTCTCCGGAACTTCCCGATGGCCACTCCGCCCTTGCCTGGGGCCCTGACACCAAGGAGCTTTTTAACCACCTCAATGACCTCAGCACCAGAGATTGGAGAGCCCAACCCAAAGTCCTGAGGCTCCACTTCCTCAATGGATGACTTGCCAGTGGGATTGAGGAGGTCTTTGAAGTATTCTGCCCATTGACCCACAACATCCTGAGTTGAGGTCAGTAGCACACCACCCCTACTATAAATAATGTTGGTGGCATACTGCTTTCCCCCCAAGATGCCGGATGGTGGACCAGAATTGCCTCAAAGCCATATGGAAGTCATTCTCCATGGCCTCTCTGAACTCCTATGCCCAAGTTTTTGCCTCAGCGACTACCTGAGCTGCATGCCGCTTGGACTGCTGGTACCCATCAGCTGCTTCCAGGGTCCCACAGGCTAAAAAGGCCCAATAGGACTCCTCCTTCAGCCTGACAGCATCCCTCACTGCCGGTGTCCACCACCGGGTTTGAGGTTTACCACCATGACAGACACCGACAACCTTGCGGCCACATCTCCGATAAGCCGCCTCGACAATAGAGGCACAAAACATGGCCGACTCAGACTCAATGTCTCCCGCTTCCCCCAGAACATGTTCAAAGCTCTCCCGGAGGTGGGAGTTAAAGATCCGTCTCACAGGAGACTCTGCCAGATGTTCCCAGCAGACCCTCACAATACGTTTGGGCCTGCCAGGTCTGACCATTATCAGCCCCCACCATTGGAGCCGACTCACCACCAGGTAGTGGTCAGTGGACAGCTCCGCCCCTCTCTTCTCACGAGTGTCCAAGACATGTGGCCGCAGATCAGATGAGACAACAACAAAGTTGATCATCGAACTGCGGCCTAGGGTGTCCTGGTGCCAAGAGCACATATGGACACCCATATGCTTGTACATGGTGTTTGTTATGGACAATCCACGACGAGCACAGAAGTCCAATACAGTAACAGAACACCACTCAAGTGCAGATCAGGGGGGCGTTCCGCCCAACCACACCCCTCCAGGTCCCACTGTCATTGCCCATGTGAGTGTTGAAGTCCCCCTGTAGAAAAAGGGAGTACCCAGGAGACACACTCTCCAGTACCCCTTCCGAGGACTCCAAAAAAGGTGGGTAATCTGAGCTGCTGCTTGGCGCATAAGCACAAACAACAGTCAGAACCCATCAGTCAGGGGCAACTCCAGAGTGGAAGAGTGTCCAACCCCTCTCAAGGAAACTGGTTCCAGAGCCAGAGCCATGCATTGGAGGTGAGTCTGACTATTTCTAGGCCAGAACCTCTCAACCTCACACACTAACTCAGGCTCCTTCCCCACCAGAGAGGTGACATTCCATGTCCCAATGGCCAGCTTCTGTAGCCGAGGATCAGACCGCCAGGGTCCCCGCCCTCGGCCACCACCCATCCCACATTGCACCCGACCCCTTTGGCCCCTCCCACAGGTGGTGAGCCCATGGGAAGGGGGACCCACGTCTCCTCTTCGGGCTGTGCCCGGCCGGGATCCATGTGTAAAAGTCCAGCCACCAGATGCTTGCCAATGTGCCCCACTTCCAGGCCTGGCTCCAGAGTGGGGCGCCGGTGACCCACGTCCGGGCGAGGGAACATTGCTTCCATTTATTGTACTCATCATAGAGGGTCTTTGGGCTGCACTTTGTCTGGTCCCTCACCTAGGACCTGTCTGGCTTGGGTGACCCTACTAGGGGCATGAAGCCCCTGACAACATAGCTCCTAGGATCATTGGGACACTCAAACCCGTCCACCACGTAAGGTGGCAGCCTATTGTTTATATTTTTTTTGCTATTTATGGGTGTAACTGGGACCTTGAGTACACAGTTTCAGTCTACCTCATGTACCACATGTGATGTGAATGACAATAAATTTACCTTGAACAATAGATCCAAGCAGATGCTGTATTATACAAGTAGTTGCAGGAGAATTGCTTCAATCTCCAGTTGTCATCATGCAAAAGGCAGGGCACACCATGGACAGGTCGCCAGTTCATCACAGGGCCACTTAGGAAACAGGCAGCCATTCACAGTCTTTTCATTCATTCATTCATACAACCTTTATTTAAACAGATAAGTCACATTAAGCCTCAAAGACTCATTTCAAGTTAGATCTGTTGGACAAACAATAAAAGTGGTGAAAAATGACACATAGGGTTTGGAGACAAAAAAAATTCCTAACACATTTGTTACCTCTGTTTAAAGGTCAAAAATGTGGTAATGAAAAATATCTTGCACACAAGCACAAAATGACGCCGACATTACACAGAGAGGGGGCGGGGGTTCTCAAAGGCGGTGAGCAGCCAGCTCAAGGGACTGCAGAGTTCAGATAAAAAACACATACAGTAGTTCCCTCTGTAAAGATCTGTGCACACTCGGGGGTGGGGGGCTGCCGAGGACGGCCAGAGGCGAATCCAGAGTCCTGAAATGATGACAGAATGTTTATTCAGCTGGGCTCCTCTGAAAAGTCTGTGGAATTCCTCAGTAGCAGGTTTGGGAGGGTGAGAGCGTCAGGTTTACAAAACTTGTCAGGCGTGTTGAGACAAGACGGCCTGTCAAGGCCAGTCGGGGAGCCGAATGTCAGATAAACACGATTGTTTTGGGAACAGACAGAACTTTAATGACATCTACCTTCAGTCTGTGTCGGTCCACTTGCGTCCGAAATGTACAAATGAACTTACAACTACAACTCTCACTTACAACTAGTGATATTTTAGAGAACCTGGAGGAAAACCATGCATGCACAAGGAAAACATGCAAACTACCCCAGGCCCCAGCTGGTTGTAAACCTGCAACCTTCTTGCTATGAGGTGCCACATCTAAGTGGCTCGGAACTTCTCTAATAAAGACCCCACCCCTTTTTAAAATTACAATAAATGTATTATTCGAAGAAAAGTGAGTTTAACTCTGGAGTACTTTGAAATGTACCTGTGTAAAACTACTGGTGCCCACAAACAGGACAAATGTCGGTGGGGAGTGCATACCGTAATTATCATGGGTGCCGAAGCTTTAAATTGAATTGCATAATAAGTTGTTTCCACAAAACATTTGATTCTAACTAACTGGTTAGTTGGGTGAATAAAGAAAGTCATCACACAAAGAAGCACATCTGACACATTTTAAAAGTATATCTTAATATAAACATTTTATTC
This sequence comes from Garcialebias charrua, assembly GCA_038048925.1. Lineage (NCBI taxonomy): Eukaryota > Metazoa > Chordata > Actinopteri > Cyprinodontiformes > Rivulidae > Garcialebias > Garcialebias charrua. The sequence continues at coordinate 28,605 of JBBPBX010013693.1, forward strand.
AGTGCATTTTTGTGTATACAACAAATAATAAACAACTGGAAGTCATCAGGCAGCCGCAGCATCTGCCTGTATTTGTTGTTTTTTATCAGATTTAGCCTGATAGTTTGGAACACATGATCCAACATGGGTAATACACAATGCCTACATCATGCAGCTCTAGTCCAGTATTTCCCTGCGTTCTCCCATGCAACAGATAGTTCCACCAAAATGAATTCACCTCCAGAGAAAACCAAGAAAAGAAGGTCTTTCAATAGCATGTACCAGAAATAAGTTGTGTAGCGGAAGGAAAGAGTACGTAGCCCACAAAGAGGGTCCTTTTTGAACATATTTGTACATGCCCTGTGCAAGAAAGGGAAGATGTTTACATTTTGATATATTTTTGACTTTTTCTCACTTTTATAAATATGTTTGCTATAAAATGTTAAGCCACCTAAAAGTCCACAGTATTCCTTTTTTCCTCATATAGAAAATGTCACCACAAGAAGTTACTCAAACACATAACAAGCATCCTGGGAACAGGCTTTCACCAAATTCTTGCGGTGAGCTCTGTCAGCCAATAGAAGTGGACAAAAAAAGATTTGAGGTATGACACAAATACAGATAGAGGAAACGAATCACGAGGACAAGAGCAAAAGACAAAGTGATAACAGAAGGAAATGGGGACGCTGATAAGTTGTTCCGTTCTTCCTTCATTGAGCGTTATCAGATAAAAGCACAACATCATGCCTGCTGCTACCATTACATCCTACAGCCATCCTTTTTTTTCTCCCCCCCCCCATAAAACCCTTGCTCCTCTTCATCAAAACTGTACAGCGGGAAAAGACACCATCGTTGTTTGTTACTGTATGTTGGCTTGTTTTTCAGCAGCTTAAAGGGACACTCTTTCAATCGGTCTTTGGTTTGCTGGAATCCATCTTAGAAATTATATAAAAAGAAAAAGAAAAGATAATTTACAATGACAAGGGCAAAGAACAAGAGGGGACTAAAACAAAACTGGTTATCAAATAAACAACTCTCAGCCAATTTAGAAAAATAGCTAAAAACCAGGAGCAGCGGTGGCACCTCTGACACAAAAGAGTAAACTCAATGAATAAAACTGCAAGAAAGCCACACTGCCCTTTACGTTGCAGGTTATTTGAACATAGGCTTCATTTTCCCATGCTAAAGAGCTCAGTCTTTCAGCGTGTGCACGAGGACACAGGAGAGCTACCATCTGGCTGGCCAGTAGGACAAGGCTGCGCCACGCCAGGGAGTTTATAGGCTTTGCATTCGCAGGAGTGTGAATGAGACGGAGATCAGGGCCTTTGACTGCACCCTCACGAGAACCATCACTGGCTGCCTTGAACACCTGCACATCTCACTTCCTGCCCCTGTCTGACTGTTGCATGTGTCTTCATGACCGAAAGAACTCAGTAAAATAATGTCATAAAAAGTAAAATAAGATGTTACCTGGTATGCAAACATGACCAAAAGAGAGTTACCAATAATAATAATAATAAACAAAAACAATAAACCCAAAACTAATTTCAAATTAGCTTTTGTTTTAGTCAAAAATGACCTGTGTGCTGTATCGTTTCTTGCTATAAATGCTGTCTGGATGAATACTGACCAGGATGGACTCTAACAGTTTGTATTGATGGCATCTGGGTGTTTTATGTGTGGATTGTTGTGGCTAGCCCTGAACCATAGATCAGAAGTCTGCTTGGATTCACGCTCTGCAAGAGGTAAGGTTTCATGTTTCGGCCCCTGGCCTGGGTTTGGCTACCGGGCTACGTCGACTCGTTCTGGCTCACAGCTTTGCCTCCGTTGAGGACAGCTGAGGCGCTCCGACTCTTGGTAGGTGTGCCACTGCCAGAGCGGGAAAACTCTGACAAATCGTGGAGGGATGGCTCTCTGTACATCGCCACTGTGGAAAAAGAAAAGACAAGTGCAAATCAGACAAAATGTACAATTAGTTTACAGCCTATAATAGACCAAGAATAAAACCTGCTGTGAGTTGAATTGCACGAAAAGCAACACAAACAGTGAAATGGAGGTCCCTGCTGTTTTTGTGTTCAGAATGGATCTTGTGATTGTATGAGGTGAAACTTTAAACTGAAGGAGTTATATTTGGAGTACTTCACCTACTAATAACAATGCAGGGATTCAAGTACTTGTTCAATAATTACAGTAAAAAATTTGCCCCATTTGTCATCCAGCAAAAGTTTACCGACTGTCATTGAAGACATTTCTTCTTGGTAAAATACTTTTAAAAAATAGCATTATTCTGCAAAAAGAAAACTAATTTTAACTCATTCTTGTACTATGTTTTTAAGATTGAATATGCATTTTTTTCTCTTTAGAAATAATATTTTTATCAGATGGTGGAGAGAAGATTTTTCTTGTTTATTATTCATCCAGTTTTGTAGAAACGTAAACAACAACAGATCTGCCCTCTGTAACCCAATTCTGGACTGTTGTAAAAATATAACTATTAGTTTGCAGTTTTATTTATATATCCTTTACAGTTTCTCTGCTGTATTATTTGAGCTTAAAAGGAATTCCAGCTACTCTGAATGGCTACTCTGAACTTCCTGTAGTTTTAGTATGCATTTTAAAATGTAATATTAGCACAGTTTTATTAGATTGAGTGATTCGGAGCCAACAGGCATGTATTTCTAAATGTAACTCTTGTCATTTTTAAAACAAGTTAAATTGAAGCCGTTGCTGAAATAATAAATGAGGTTATCAGGGTGATTTTTATGAACACAAATAGTGTGAGTCATATAAAGTGACATATTGGGACCAATCAGCCATCATTGGTGTATTAAATTCAAGTTTATCTAACTTTTTTTTTTAAATCTGATGGAAGTTTACAAACTTTTTGCAGGCACTTAATTGTTCCTTGTAAACTGCTGATTGCAGGGGTCACAGTGGAATAGTTTGATGCTAAGTAAAACAATTAAATAAAAAAAGTATGTTCACAGCATAAATTCAAGAGTTTCCAGTGTTTTAGCTTATGCAGCAAGGGCTCAATCTGCATCTCAGCAGCTGCGTGTTCAGAAGAAACATCAGTAATCTGAGGTTCACAGTCTTTGGTTTCAGGATGTGTCCAATATCCTGCTGCCTACAATGCTATTTGATGTTTATTCCTGTGGGGGTCTGTGGCTGAAACAGCAAATTTGGCCCTTCAGACACTTCACTTAGACCAGCATTTTTGTTGTTGTTACAGCCACAGCCCAGAGACCATCCCTGTGAACATACATCAATCATTGGCAAAAGTTTGCTGGAAAAACTGACAATGATTGGTACATTATTCTCATAAGTGGAAATGTTGCACCATTAGTACTGTAAGCAACCCATTATGATTTGTATTGAACAAAATACATGCTTTTACTTGGTGAAAGTTAACACCTTTTAACGACAACTCGTTTTTTTTTTTTTGCTTCTACTGTCTTGTGTTTCAAAGATGGGCACTTAATAAGAATTTTCGGTTAAAGCCAGTCTTCTTCTCTATTTTTCTGTGCCTAGTTTAAAAGGCTCAACATGCGACACTGGCAGAGAGGAGAATGGGCGGCTGCACCTCCCAAACTGAAACTATTCAAGCACAAAGCCACCGCCAGCACAGACAAGAGCTACTTAATTGGTGCCCCGTATCACCACCGTTCCATAAACTTTATGAGCTGCTGGAACAAAATCTCATTTTCTCTTCTTTCTTTTCTGCACAAAACTTTGAACAGCATCATCCCTTTTAAAAACGCTGTAATTTCACTTTTAGATGAGATGCAGAAAAGACAGCTAAAGGTCAAACTTTTAGTTTTACATACGCTAGAGATCTGAACATGTAGCTATTATTTTATTTATTTATCAGTTTCTGGTTAATCCTTTTTGCTTGTTTGATCCCCCACAATCCAGCTGAAAAATGTTAACATTTAAATGCCATGCATGCTACGTGTATAACAGATTTTATACTAAAGGCAGAGGTCATCATTTAACATCCCATATTGCCCTGTAAGTGTCTTAGCACATCAACCAGTTCAAGTAAAGTATCCCACAATGATAATGTTAGGAAAAATAGACAGATATGAGAATATGTTTGTCTGAATGCAGGCTTTGCCTATGTTCAAACATGCTGACACCCACTGATGATGCAAACTTTAAAGACCTAGTGGTGTGAAAGTGTTAACCTGTCAGGTGGTTTGTAAACATCCAAAAAAGTGGTGATTCTTACATTAAAAATATTATGTATGATTGAATCAACCAAAGCGTCAAAGAATCGCAGCAACATGGCAGGGCTCAGTGTCAAATTCTTCTCATAGCCAAACAGAGCTAAAACAAACCTTAAAGGAATGGTTCAGATGTTTCAAAACGGGGTTCTGTAGAAGGTTTATGGTTAATGGCTCACCTGCTGTAGGTAGCTCTTTGAACATCCTCCATTTAAAGAAATACAACTTAATTCTGACCAGTCAGATGAACTAATGGTTATTCCATGCTAGACTGAGACCAAATTAAAATGATGTTGTCTAAAAACCACTCCAGTTTGAAAACAAAAGTGGTGTTCATATGCATGCATTTTCACATTACTCAATTATTACAGCAGAAATATATTATTCCTGAAGTGGTCCAGGCTGCACCGGAAGTGCTAAAACCAGCTGCCGCTGCCACCAGCTGTACTTTCAAATAATCAATACATTCTGTTTAATATTTTTTCTGCAACACAACATTGATAGAGACTAAAACATGAACAGATGTGACAGTTCCCTTTCAGTCATGTCTCTCGGTGCAACATATGCTATGGGAATTGTGCCCCCGCATGATTACCTGAAGGAATACATTCACGCCTTTACAGCAAGGGCGTCAGCGTTACGCCAGAGGCCCCGCCCTCTGGGTATTTAAGCCGCTGATGCCCATCCATCTTTCTCTTATTGCCCTTAACCTCGCTTAAACCTGAACTACCTCTCTTCGCGAGACTTCTCTGTTGCTTCATCGCTCAACTAGAGGTGAGCTTGCTCCCTACACATAGCGTACGGAGAATTATTCCTGCGTACTGCTGGGCTAGCGAAAGCTAGTCCAGCAAATTTTATCTTAACCCCAAAGTTTTTTCTTCTCCTCTCTCCGCGGACTGCTTCGCTCGACGGCGCTAACTGCGTCACACCGCTACCCCTGCTAATTCATAGCAGGCTAGCCGGCGAAAGCGACACGACAGAGGAGACGTCTCAAAATAAAGGAAAAAGATTCTGGAAGGACTCGCTCGCCTTATCTCGGACATGCCTCCGGAGAAAGGAAAGCGAAAGACAAGACTTCCTAGAAAAACCAGCAGGACGACGAGCCCAACCTCGCGCGCCTGTCCTAGCGGATGCGGTTTCTCCCTCGCAGCGACGGACACCCATGAGGCCTGTCCCGTCTGCTTGGGGATGTTACACGCAAAAATGGTGTTGGATGTGCCTGACTCTTGCCCAAACTGCAGCCAGATGCTGGAGGCGGTGAGGAGGCACCGGGCGGATTTTGTCGCCAAGGCCATGGGCGCAACGGCAGCGCCAGCGGACCCGTACACCACCAAGCCCCTGACTCCCACGCCAGAGCTCGAGAACATGGCTCTGGATGACAGCACACGAGTCAAATGGGGTGACAGCCCTGACATGCTGGCTCCTATGGTGGACTTAACAGTCGAATTTGACACTAGAGGCATGATAACGAGGACGAGATCTCGATTTCAGCCTCTGGCGAATTGTCCGCGAAGGACGCAGACGTCGAATACGAGGAACAGGGAGTTCAAGTTCAAGTTCAAGTTCAAGTTCACTTTATTAGGTCCCCAAGGGGCAATTCATCTACAACAGGTAGAGGTGGTGAGACAGCCAGCACATTCATACAGCTATAAAACAGAATAAAAAGTACCATCAAAACAAAATACATAAAACATTACTAAAAAGGTACAGCATAAAAAAGCAAAGTATTCATCCTTAAAAACATGAAGTTAAGATTTCCAAGATAAAAATGGAAAAAAAATTTTTTTCTTGTGCGGGAGAAGATCTCTCCCGCACCTCGGTACCTGTACTCCCGGAAACTGACTTTTCCATCCTTGCTCTGTTTGACCTGTGTCACAGAGCAGCGGACGCGCTGCAGATCCTATGGCCACAACCTCCGCCTCGTCAACAGGTCGCGAGGCTGGTAGGAAACTATTTTTACTCAAAGCAGCAGGCCGCCACGAGGCAAAGGATGCCCGTGTTCCCGAACTTCCTCACAGAGCTGACTCGCATCTGGGCTCAGTTGTTACCACTCTCGCAGTTTCTTGACATGGACGGGATGGAAGAGGTGGGAATAGCCAACGTCCCTCAAGTTGAGGACACGCTAGCGTCTCACCTGGCTCCCAAGTCATCCGGGACAAAACCAACTCTCCCCAGCAAAGCCTGTCAAGCTTCAGCTTCTCTGCTTGAAAAATGCTACAGAGCTCAGGGACTCGCGGCGCGCGCCATGAACGCGTCCGCGTTGATGCAGGCTTACCTGGCTGAAAAACTGCAACAGCTCTAGGTAACAACGGACAAGCAAGCTGCCGCTGACTTGCTGGATGAATTCCGCAGGGCAACAGACTTTGTGCTCCGCATGATGGGGACAGCTGCTGTTGCTCAAGGCAAGGTCATGGCCGAAGTGGTCATCATACGCCATCTGTGGATGACTTTAACTGATCTCCCCGAGGGACAAAAGGTGCCTTTTCTCCACCACTCGATAGAACCGGCGGGATTGTTTGGGAAAGCTCTGGATCGAATTCAGACCAAGCTGGACCAGAGGCGCAAACAGGCTGAAGCTCTCCGGGTGGGCATTCCCAGGAGAAGCTTCGCCCCCCCCCCCAGGGAGTCTGCTGGGGGCAGACCTGCGCAGCCTCGACACCGCTCAGCAACACGGGCCCCACCGCAAAAGCGACCGGCGTACGAGGACGAGCACCGGCAGAATCAACCGCCGGGCCCACCTCGAACCGAACATGCTTGGAGCAAAAACAGGTTTGTCCCTCGCCAGGCGGTCAGACACAGGGCCTCCTCGGTGAACCGGGACACCAGACAAAAGCGTGCCTGATGAACCAGGTCCACGTCTTGATTTTACACGATCACCCACCCACGTGGTACGGGGAATGATCCTTTCATGTCCAGACTTTATTTGTAGCACGGTACAAAAAGCTGGTAACTCTGTTACATGCACAAATCATGTTTTTCCTGCTGTGAGTGACATAAAATCAAACATGTCGTTACACTTAAAGGAGAAATGAAAAGTGTTTTTAAGCTAATAGTAGTCTAATGAAAAGCATAAAATAAGCTTGTTGAGAAAATTTCACAAGTCAAAAATGTCATCCTAACTCAAATTTAGACTTTGCAAAGTGAAAAAATTCTCATCTGGTGTTTTTGACCCCCCTCCCTCTGCTTGCTCTCCGTCCCCTGAATATGACATAGGCAGTGCAATGGTCGTCCCTCATACAGTAATATTAGTGTGTGTATCTAGTATTTTTTCAACTTTCATCATTTTGTAAACCGCCCCCTAGCTTATAGACTGTAGTTATGTTATCATTCACAAGAGTTTGTATATATTTTTTTGTTTATGTAGTGTTTTGTAGTTCTGTTTGTGTTAATAAAAAAAAAAATCTAGTAGTGGACAAAAAGGTTTCAGTGTGTAGCAATTAGGGATGCAGCAAAAAAAAATCTATTTTTTAAAGAATCAAGATTCTTAGTCCTGGCGATTCAGAATCGATTCTAAAAGCCCCAAAATAGATTTTAAAACTTTTTTAAAATTTTATATTGTATTTTTACCGCTCCTGTGCATTCGGCCGCTGTAGAATTTTGGCCGTGTAGGGCCACCGTAGTTAGTTAGCCAGGCAGCTCCCAATGGAGCCTGCTAGCAAGGAGGGAGACCCTGCATGTTTCAACTTGCTCCTTCATCTTTAAAAATCATTTTAGATCCTACTATGTTCTGTGGAATACAGAGCTTAACAAGACATTGGTAACTGTTTCAGGACATTTTCAACACCCCCACTCCCATGTTAGCATACGGCGCTAGCATGCTAACGTTAGCATACGGCGCTAGCATGCTAACGTTAGCATGCGAAGGCTATTCGTATTTCCAGGATAGAAATGCCCATTAATGCACTAAATCACCAAACTGTTTTTGACAAACTAAAGTGATATCCTTCAGATTCAAAAAGGTCTTCTGCTTCCATTTTAAATGACAGACAAGAGGACAGTAATGATGGGTTTATAGCTTCAGTGTTATTGTAAGATAGCAAAGGAGGTCTTAATTGTGTCATAAAAGTGCGTCCAGAAAATTACTACAGAAATCACTGCACTTCGGCATGTAGCAGGAAAAATGTAAAAAAACTATTTCTTTAAGCTACTGACTTGAAAAAAGCATACTAAGTATGTTTATGTGTGTTGTTTACTATATGAAATTCTTGTTATATCGATTTTTTCAGATTTGATTACATTTCTCCTTTAAGCATGAATAAAGCTAAAAAAACAGCCCCTCTCTGTTTTATTGACTCAAAAAAACAATAACAACAACAAACACAATAACTTCAGCAGAACGGGTCCCTCTGGCATGCTAGCCGACATAAAGGGAGGGGGCCATTCCCCCCCCTCCCTCACGGCTCACGGGGTGTTAGCCTAATCGATAAGCCCCAGCAGGGTGCCTCTGTTCCGCGTGTAGCGGACAGGCACAGAGGCGTCTGCAAGCAGGCCCCACACCCCTCACGGAGACAGGTGAGGGGGGTCACGTGCTCCAGCCCCCGCTCCGTTGTGAACCACGGGGCGGACAATACACAAACCAAGCAAACACGTGACATGTCCGCGCCCCAGGGAGGCGCGCCGACAGAATCTGACGAGCCACTTTCCTGGACACCCATTCAACGGCTCCCAGTAAGGGTCGGGGGGCTACGGCAGAAGCCCACAGGCGACCACAAGCTTCACACGTTCACAAAGGCGATTGTGATCAAACGGCTGTGTGTATAAACAAACTAGGGCTGAATCAGATTCCTCTTCCTTTTAATCGAAGGGAACTGAGCTCTCTGTCACCAACCAATTTAAAGTCTGCCAAGCACAAAGGACCATCCCCACATTCTCACGCTGCGGCTGTCCCCTTATCTTTGATGGGCGACACGCAATGTTCAAACAGTGATCCTGCAGCATGTGACCATACTCACTGTGCTGATTCAGCTCTGCTCTTAAACGATATCCCCCCACCGAGTGAAACATAGACCCCCGGGTGGTTTGTCTGGCTCCAACGTTCTGTTAAGGTTGGAGACCAGTAAACCAGACCCATCCAGGAAACGGACTGGGGTTAAGAGATCTGCTCGTTTACAAAACTCGCAGCTCCTCAGTCCCATGACCCCAAACAAAAAGAGGAAAAACAAACATTCTGTTCCACTTTTGACAACAGATTGCCTCTGCCCTTGAACACTCTTGATCAGAGTAGTATGGCGGTACATTTGCAAAAAGGCCCGCTCCATAACATTGTTGACCCTCAGGGGATCACAGAATCCAGGGCCCTTGGAGGAGAACTGGTTCCACCAACTACTCCTCTTCAGGGACACACCACGTCACCAGAAGGAGCAGTCTCGCCGCTTAGGCTGGGAGCTGTAAAAAATTTCAGCTTGGTGGCAGAAAGGAACAAACTGGTGGCATCAGGCCTGCCGGAAAATGTGGTAAAAACCATTCAACATGCCCGAGCTGTATCAACACAGTCTCTTTACGCACAAAAATTGCGTATTTTTGAGGCTTGGTGCACAGAAAGAAATATTATTTCTTATTCATGTGACCTGGCTCAGCTCTTGACTTTTCTCCAGGACTTACTGGAAAAAGGTTGTTCTTTCTCAACAATTAAGGTGTTCCTATCAGCAATTTCAGCCTGTCACGAAGGCTGGGGAAACAGGACGCCTGGCGCGCATCCAATCATAATAAGATTTATGAAGGGCGTGCTAAGATTGAGACCCCCCAGCAGGGTCCTGACCCCTGGTTGGGATCTTAGTCTGGTTTTGGGGGCTCTCTGTGATCCCCCATTCGAGCCACTGAGCGAGATTAAGATAGACTTATTATCTTATAAGACTGCTCTACTCCTGGCACTTTGCTCGGCGAAACGCGTGGGTGATCTCCATGCCTTGTCTGTACATCCAATGTGTACCAGATTCGCCCCTGACGGGTCAAAGGTCACCTTGAGGCCTAATCCCGCATATATCCCCAAGGTCTTGACTTTAAACCCTAGAAGTCTGGATTTTGATCTCTCCTCTTTTCCACCTGCTCCTGTCCTCACTCAGGAACAGGAAAGGCTGAAGGCTCTTTGCCCTGTGAGGGCTTTAAGCACTTACATGCAGAGAACAGCCGAATGGAGAAAAACAAATCAACTGTTTGTGTGCTTTGCAGCACCTGCTACCGGAAAGGCCCTCTCAAAGCAGCGCCTCTCACAATGGGTGACTGAAGCCATAAAAAGGGCGTACAGTAGCAAAGGTCAACAGGTGCCCTCTGGAGTGCACGCTCACTCTACTCGAGGCTTGGCCACTTCGTGGTCACTGTTCAAGGGTGTACCAGTTGCAGACATTTGTGCTGCGGCGAACTGGAGCTCAATAAACACTTTTGCAAAGCATTACAGTTTGGATGTTACTGCGTGTGATGTCACTCAGGCTGTCCTTTCTAACACACAGTAGAAAGTAGCCTTGAGATGCTGCTTCTGGCTACAAGATCTGAAAACTTTTCAGATCTTGTAGCCAGAAGCAGCACTCATGTTATTTTCAGAACCATAAAATCACCATAATTCAGACAAAAACATATTTTTACTAATTTATTTCAGAGAACAAAGTAAATAAAAGTAATTATCAACTGCATTATCAAAGAAAAATGTTTACCTTACTAACTTTCAATTAAAAAAAAAGGTTTTTTATTGTTTTTAAAAAAAAAACACATCTATTACTTCATATAAAAAACTAAAATACCCCATTTGCTACTTAAAGCTGCACTGTTGGCTGTTTTTACAAATGGCTTTATAAATACGTAAAGTATCATTATTATTATTTTTAAATAATTTCGTGCTTTTTTGAACAACTTCCTGCGGGAACCAGGTGGCGGTAATGCGCTTAATATGAGTTCGCCAACCGCCATTCAACTCTATAGAAGAAGAAGAAGAACCAGGAAATACCGCCTCCGCCATTTTACATTCATTAGTTCCACACTCGGCTTTTGGAGGACTGTTTCTCCCATAAGAGGATGCCTCATACGGATAAATTAACTGGAAACACTCCCTGAACTCTGTGAATGTCTCAGGACTGGAGCAGCAGCCGCGATCCCTCCGCCGAGCGCTCCTACAGCGCCGCGCGAGACCAGCAGCTCATGGTATGAGCTAAGGCTAACATGCTAAACCGGAGCTGCAGCAGACAGCCGGCTTTGTGCGATCAGAGGTTCCTGGAGCTCGCCTCGATGTCGGACTGGAAGCAGAAGATATCGGGGGACACCCAGCTAACTTGGAATAACAAAGCCGACAGCCTTTTTGAAGCCGCAGCTAAACTGGACTGCCCGTAACTGCGCAGCGGAGCGGACTCGGTGGAGCTACATGCTAACAGGTGTTGCTTATCGCGGCGCTGGCAGACGGCTTTTGGTAAGTTATTAAAACGTATTAAAACATTTTAATGACGAATTAGGTTTGTTGTGTTGAAGGACTTCGTTGAAATTCCTCCACGAGGTACTTTTTCGTCGCACGTTTTGCAGTTAGCAAACTTCGCATCACAGGCTCTGTGATCGGTAATTGAAGGCAAAAGCCGATCACATCCGCTTTAATGATTATCGGTGCCGATTGATCGGTTACCGATCGATCGGCACATCCCTACTCTAAACTCAATTGCTCACTTCCTCGCAGTAGGTTGTGGGACAGCTCTCTTTCATTATGTCAACTCCAAAATGAGCTTCTTTAGAATAAATCATAAGTGATGGCTTCTAAGGTGTATAGAGCTCAGGATTCAAGCCATGCATGCAAAAATTAAGAGATTTTCAACAAACTGGCTCCACAAAACACTGCTGCATGTCATGCTGGTCACTGGGTTTCAAACTCGGTTCGGTGAGACTGCATCAGAGATCTTCCGTTGTTTGATATTTATCCACTAATTCTTTTTTGGGTCGTGTGGGTCGCTGGTGCCCAAATCCAGCAGTCACTGTGTGAGAGGCATGGGACACCCTGGACACCATCACAGGAACACAGAGAGACAAATGAGGATAACCTCTAGGAGCCAGGAGGGCTGTGATCAGTCTTACATCAGTGAAACTAAACAGCCACTGGCCAAAAGGATGGACCAGCACAGAAGATCAACATCATCAGGTCAAGACTCTGCAGTCTACACTAATCTCCAGGCCAGCGGTCATGCTTTCAGGGATGAAGATGTTCACATCCTTGATAGAGAGGAACAATGGTTTGAGAGAGGAGTAAAGGAGGTCATCTTTGTGAAAAGAAACCGTCCATCATTAAACAGAGGTGGAGGCCTCCGGGTTCAACTGTCCCCCTCTTACAATGCTGTTATTGCTAGCATCACTGAGGGGCTGTTTACACGGCACATATTTTGAGTGAAACCGCACCTTTCTCTCTGCGGTTCTGTCGATCATTTACACGACACCACTGGCCTCCTCTCTCTTTGAATCCAGACGTTTTCTGAATCCACCTTCAAGAGTGTAGGTTTTTCACTGACCCCCCGTTGATGACATAAACATCTCCAGCTGAGCCTTTGTTTAAACCACATGCACGCACGAACAGACAGCGTCTCATAGTTAATTAATCTACACCTAAATGTAGCTGCTGTGACCAACATCTGTGTTGGATCCAGTTCTAATATTGCTGTTAATTGACCGAGACAGGCGGATATTTCACAAGTCACGCTGCTCTACAACATACAAAATATGTTAAATAATAACAGTAACAATAATAAACAGTATTTATGTTAGCATGGGAAATATATAGTTATCTGAGCAAAATGAAGCTGTCTGGACTCAAGTTACGTGATTTAAATTATGCGTAGCATGTTGCGTGTTATTAAAGTTGAAAATGAAGACACCAGGTTTATTTTATTTATTTATTCAACACCACAAACTGTATGTCACACAAACACTGAGAATTAAACTGAACACTAATAAAACACGTTAACTGAATTGTAACTACGTTAATGAACTGGACTCTGTTTTGTTTTCATCCTGGATACTGGTCCCACGTCCAAACCGGTCCACCTGGTGGAAGGACAGCTTCTCGACCTCACAGGGGAAAAATAAACTCAGTTGTTCTGTAATCGAAATAAACACAAGCAAACATTATTAAGAACGGTGATTTCCCTGTTGTAAATCAGCTACTGATTATCACGGACTAAAGTCCGACATCGTCTTCGTCGACTAGGTTCTGGTCCACTCAGCGACCAGTGTGGAGTTTTGTTAGATGAAGCAGGTCCCACTTAGTGTCAAATCTGTCGACTCTTATCCAAAATCCAGCAAGGGTCACGCAGGACCGGCGAGCGTAAAAGGAAATCTGTCCGTGGCTGCATTGTTGACGCCAACCTCAGCGTTCTCAATTTGGTCGTCATGTTTGGTCGTCATGTTTGGTCGTCATGAAAGGTATCTGCTCGAAGTGACGCTCAGACATGGTTGGACATGGTCATTGTTGATGGCTTCTACTGGTTGTGCTGGAAAGTTGAATGAAAGTTTGTTGGTTCGTGTGTGAAGGCACACCAAGGAGATCCTTTCTGACTGGTTCATAGTCTCAAAGGTGGGACAGTGTGTTGCCAGAGTATCTGTGGAGCGTCTTACACATGTGACCAGACCTGTGGAAGTGGATGGTTTGAACTGTGGCGCTCTCTCAATTGGGCCGAGATGGTGTAGAGGCAGGGCAGCCGGCTCAGGACCGGAAGGTCTCTGGTTCGATCCCCAGTCACGGCATACCTCGTTGTGTCCCTGGGCAAGACACTTAACCCCGAGTTGCTCCCGGCAGGACTGGCTGGCGCCTTGCATGGCAGCCTACCACTACCGGTGTATGAATGTCTGTATGAATGGGTGGATGGTTGGTATTGTGAAGTGCTTTGGGGCCCCTCATAGGGGGCTGGAAAGTGCTATACAGTATAAGTAAGCTCCATTTACCATTTAAGTTGTTGTTAGCTGAACTGTTAGCCCAGAGGAAAGCAGACTGAAGCTAGATTTATACTCGACGCGACGCGCAGCGCGCAAGGGGGCGCGCGCCAAAAGTGACGCAGTATCGCAGTCCCTGCCCCTGCGCGTTGGCCCCGCGCGTGGTCTTGGCGCGTGTCGTGCACCTCCGAATTTTTGAAACTCTGCAAGCCTAGTGCGCTCGCAGTGGGCGCTACAGAATTGTTTTACGTCGAGTGGGGACCTTCAGTGCGTGCGCAGCGCGCACGCTCCAGCCTGCGGACCAAAGCGCGACTATAACTCAGCCTTGAGGCAGCACGCATGCACATTAGGTGAAGGTACAAAATTCGCAGCGCCATCTAATGACCTGCCATGGTAACTACAGATTCTGGAGGGCGGGGGGGGGGGGGTTCCTGCAGATGCATGTAAACACAGAATGCATCCGTATCAACGCAGATCTTTTCCTCTAATTAACATATGAAAAAACCTACGTTTCCCCCCATCGTGTCCGTGTAAACAGGGCCTCAGCTTCAGGGGCAGATCTATCTGCATAAAATAAGTCTGTCTAGAAAAGAACCAAAAGCAATCATATATATCCCTTTCATATTTGCTGAAGGTTGCATCCACAGGGTTCACCCACATACATACACACATTTGAGATTACTGTTCATGTGGTGTTTAAAATCCATAATTTGTTCAAGTTGGTTAAAGACAATCTTAGATGTGGTTACTTTTTACTGACACATTATCTCATCGACTCAACAGTACTTCAACTCATTTTAAAAAGTAACAATGGATGTGAGGTCGATGTTGTTTGAGGTACAAAACCAAGCTGCTTCATCTGTTGATTTCACCGTCATAACTCCCAAACGTTCTTGAATTTAAAGGGGCGAGCACAAGGTGGTCCAATAGACTGGCCCGCCCTGCATGTAGAAGCAAAGTTCTAACTGTGTGTTTTTCCTCAGGGCTATGTGGTGCGCATCAGCGGAGGCAACGACAAACAGGGCTTCCCCATGAAGCAAGGCGTTCTGACCCACGGTCGTGTGCGTCTGCTGCTCAGCAAGGGTCACTCCTGCTACCGTCCCCGCAGGACCGGCGAGCGCAAAAGGAAATCTGTCCGTGGCTGCATTGTTGACGCCAACCTCAGCGTCCTCAATTTGGTCATCGTCAAGAAAGGTATCTGCTCGAAGTGACGCTCAGACATGGTTGGACTGTGGAGTCATTGTTGATGGCTACTACTGGTTGTGCTGGAAAGTTGAATGAAAGTTTGTTGGTTCGTGTGTGAAGGCACACCAAGGAGATCCTTTCTGACTGGTTCATAGTCTCAAAGGTGGGACAGCGTGTTGCCAGAGTATCTGTAGAGCGTCTTACACATGTGACCAGACCTGTGGAAGTGGATGGTTGAACTGTGGCGCTCTCTCAATGTTCTGATTCACGCAACAGCACAATTTCTTTAGCACGTTTTGTGTACGTTTCAGTTTTGAAGCTACCCCCCCCCAGTTCCCTGTCGGTGTAGGATACAGTTCAAGCTGTTGCTGTTTGTTTTTAAAGCTTTGAATGGTCTTGCACCGCCTGGTCAGTTTCAGAACTTTTGAAAGTCCACTGCACACTGTTTGCACCAAGAGTTTTGGAGCAGGGCAGAGGAGAGAGAAATACATCTCAGCCGCACGCTGTCTGTACAGTTTTTTTTTTTTTTTTGGGTGGGGGAGGGTGAGAAAGATAAATGTGCGCTATTCGCGCCAACAGTTTTTGAGTGTGTGTGTGGGGGGGTCAGCATGAGGGAAGAGGCTGCTTTTAGGTTTTTAGCTAGTGCACCTGCATTGCGAGCTGCTAGTTTAGCGTTACATCTGTGCCGACAGTTTAGGGTGGGGGTGTTCCAGTAGGTGGGGGCGCTCGGTTCTGTTGACGGGACGGTGCACCCCACCTATATAATGGTATGGGAAACACTTGACACTGCTTTATTGTACCCTGTTTTTATTTATCTCTTGTCAAAGCAAGGCGTTGTTGGAAGGTGCTAAATGAACAAATAAAGTTTAAGTTCCCTAAAATAATCTTTAAATGTTTAACAACTTACAAATGTTTTGTAGTAATTATAGTTCAGATTTAAACTCTCGGATAAAATTTTTATAAACTTAAGACTGTGAGACGTTCACATGCAGCTTTTTAAGGGGTCGTTTCTCACCTCGGTCCCCCTTTGTCATGTGGATTATGCTGAGTACTGTATACTCCTTTAACGAACCCCTGTAGGAGACGTGATGTAGAACAAAATGTAAACGTTGAATGGTAAACCTGGACGTTTTACAGGTTAGACTCTGCCTCTAGTTTCCCCTACAGTTTTTAAGATCTTCATTTTCAGTTGTTTTGGCAGGAGTACCGTAGTTATTTGTACTTTGTGCTGCTGTGTGAATAATTCAGCCGCCCTGATACGACACAGCCAGGACTAGCTGAACTGTGAGCTGCGGCCCCTGAGTGACTGAAGTAAATACCGTATTCGTCGGTCTATAACACGCAGGTTTTTTGCTCATTTGAATGTCCTGCGTATTATACACCGAAGCGTATTATTTATGGATTTTTTTCCCATATTTTTAGACCCATCTTTGACTCTGATTCGCCGTTTTTTATTTTGGCCTAAAAATGGTGCAGTACCACTTTTGTCCGCTAGCGGACACTTCCAGAGAGTCCACCGACCGTCATGTGTCCGAAAAAAGCCTCCTCTGCTCGGACTGAATGTCGCTGCCCGGCTCCCTGCTCTGGAGGTAGCTACCATTTAGCTGTGTTGTTGTTAGCATTTTTTTTTTTAGCAAGATAACTCATAAACCACACCGCGGATTTTCTTGAAACTTACAGAGTGTAATTATTTGGTGGTCATTTACAACCTGTTAGCTGCAGAAGATATTTAGAGCTAAAAAAAAAAATCGCTTTTAGCATGTTAGCTGTTAGCTACCATAAACAGATACCTACTGTTTAGATAAACAGCTCAGAAACCACTCGGTGGATATTTTTTCTGCTTACAGAGTGTAATTATATGGCTTCAATTTACAGACTGTTGACCTGTAGAAGACATTTGAGATAAAATTCGATTTATTTATAATTTATTTTCGTAGCGCCCCCGAGGCTGTTTGGAAAAAGTCAAACCGAAACAATTTAAATTCAGCAGATTTGACCATTTCGTGAATTGATTAAGGAACGGTTAAGCTCGGGAACCCTTGTGCTATAACGTCAGCTAAGAAATATATTTTTTCTCAGCAAAGAAATAATAGTTTTTACCGTTTTAATCTTGTAAAGTCCTTCCGTGCTGACGCTTCTGTGGCCGCCATTTTAAGCAGGGCAAACGAGGCGCTGACGCGTCGCGTAGCGGTGACGCATAATAGATGCTTATTAAACACCGAAGCGTATTATGTACGTTTTTTTCTGGTTTATTGGCAATAATTGGTCAAAGCGTATTATACACAGGAGCGTGTTAAAGTCCGATGAATACGGTAGTCCTGAAAAGAAAATTCAAAAGATCCCATACTGAAACTATCAGTGGGGGAATCCTGTACCAGTAAAGTTCTGGTCCTTCAGTTTGAACGAGTCATGTTTGGTTATTAAGTGGTGATTAAACTTAATATCTGATGATAAACTACACAGTTCCTGAAGAATGTTAAAAAGTATGAAATATGTTTAATATTTCCTATATTTTCTCAGATGAGTGCAGAAACACACTTGTGCTTCTACAGATTTTTCTAAAAGATAAAACCTGAATTCCTAAAATATTTTATTCCTAAATTCTTTTTTTTCTTTTTTTACGTGGTTTGTCAGAACGAGATGTTCTACTTTAAAGAACCAACTTCTGCTTTCTTTAAAACTACCTCAGTGCCTTGATGTGTAATGGGCTCCTAGAATTTTATCAATGTTTAATATATTTTTTTAAATTACATATTTAAAAACTGAATGTTTGTTTTCATGCTTGTGGTGAAAAATGTCTTGTTTCTTCTTTAGGGATTAGGGTGCAGTTAGTCCATGGATGGCCCGTGGTCCTGATCAAATGTTGTGTATTTACAGTAAATGTAATACTTTTAAGGCGGCTGAGTCTATCAGTAGTGTTCTGCCAGCAGAACTACGTATAGTAAACACCTGCTTTATTCACTCGTCCTCTGCTGTGTTCAGGTGAGAAGGACATTCCTGGGCTGACCGACAGCACTGTCCCCCGTCGCCTCGGACCCAAGAGGGCCAGCAAGATCCGCAAGCTTTTCAACCTGTCCAAGGAGGATGATGTGAGGCAGTATGTTGTGAGGAGGCCCGTGAATAAAGAAGGTGCGTCTACATCAGCCCTGCAGCGGTGTTCAGTGTGACGGTGACGTAGACATCAAAGTCTAAACAGAAGAACCCATGCACTGTGTCTGAAGCAATGATGTCACTGTTCAAATATCAAAGATTATTCAGGTTGCATGTGGTCAGAACTGGAGAACAATTTCCAAACTTTAACATGTCTTTATTTTATACAGATGATTTAAAAATGAAAAATATGAAGATATGAGCAGGTTCATGAACGATACTGGTAATTATACTGGTAATTAAATGAACTAACCCTAAAATGTGTCCCAACAGTTTCTTCTTCCAGAATAAATTTAAACTGGTTAAACTGAGGGCGGCAAGAGTGAAGTTACTCTGTATAACATTAAAAGAATGATTTAAGTTTCTATCAAAGCATCATGCAAAGCTTTAAATAACATGTGTTAAAAAAATAAAGTGTCATATTTGATGGTATGTTCTTACTGGAAATCATTTAAAAGTAAATGTTATAATATTACACGGGAGTATTGACATTGCATTAATTTGACATAAACATTCCCAGGTGATGGTTTTAATTCCTTTTTTGTTTTTATTGTTGTCAAAATATCAGTTTTGCTACTTGATGAGAAGCTTAAAAACTTTACATCAGTTGGTCTTTGTTAAAACTGAGCAAGTACGCAAAGTGATAAAAATAAGACTCTTATTAGAATTTTCTCATTTCAGCAAGAGTTTGACTTCATAAAAGAGCCAGCTATCTCTCTTAGGACGATTAATTTTAATTAAAAACCACAGCGTTGTGTGATTAGGCTGATCCTTTTTTCATGCACCTTTATTAATAACCCCTCTCCATTAAAGGTAAGAAGCCCAGAACCAAGGCTCCTAAGATCCAGAGACTGGTGACTCCTCGTGTGCTGCAGCACAAGCGTCGCCGCATCGCTCTGAAGAGACGTCGCACCCAGAAGAACAAGGAGCAGGCCTCAGAGTACGCCAAGCTGCTTGCAAAGAGGATGAAGGTACATCTTTCTCTCCTGCATTTATTAAAGTGCTTCAGTGTTTGGTGCCGTCTTAAAGGCTGTTTTGGTGTAACCTGCGGTTCTATGTAAACACTGAATACAGCTGTGTCGATCATTTCCTCAAATCAACATCCGAAAATCTGTTTCCCCCTGTCTTGTTTGTGTAAACGGGGCCTACGGCTGAAATATAGAACTTTTTTTTTTTTTACTTTAAAAATATGCTTTGCATTACTAAAATCCTTCAGTAAATAGAAACCAAACTTGCGTTAGTTTAAAGATCCCAACATCTTCATCTGAGTACAGTATGTTGGTTATTAGTAGACATTATTACACACTGTTTTAAATAAGCTAACGTTAAAAAAACCCATTGTAGCCCAGATACTTTCAATTCTCCTGAAGTTTAAATTTGTTTCACTTGTTTCTGCCAACAGGAGGCCAAGGAGAAGCGCCAGGAACAGATTGCCAAGAGGCGCCGCCTTTCTTCCCTGAGGGCGTCTGCATCCAAGTCAGAGTCCAGCCAGAAGTGAAATCCACAACTAAAATAAAGTCATGTTTTGCTGAAAAACTACCTGTACTTGTCTGCTTTGATGTGAAGCCAGTGTATACTTTCTTGTGAGGTGCCTAAATGCTACAGATGTGTCGACAATATGTAAACTAAAAACATAAAAGTTAAATTTAACTTGAACAGAAATAACCATGACTGAACGTTCAGGTTGTAAAGGTCCGTCTTTACCCGTGGGACGAGTTCACATAGAATAAAAGTGATGAGTGAATATATTCAGAGCATACGGTAATCGGTTCTTTCACACTAAAGATTAGATTGAGTAGTGAGCCCTGCTTCAGTGTAATAAGACAGCTGCTGGTTCTTAAATGAACCTTCCCGTGTTGGAAAAGACGCTAGGTGGTGCATAAGTCAAAGTCAACTTTATTGTCAGAACTGCAATATGTACAGGACATACACAGGATTGAAATTGCGTTTCTCTCAGTCCCTCGGTGCAACAGTAACCATTTAAACACTGAAACATTTAATAAACATAAGCATAAAATAGTAAAAGTGTAACACTGTCCTGAGTTTTTGCATAGTAGTATAAAAGTATGAAAATTTACACCAACACTAAAACACTAAACATTTAATGAACATAAGCATAAAATGAAATAATAAAAGTGTAATACTGTCCTGAGTTTTTGCATAGTAGTATAAAAAAGTATAAAAAGTATATCTATAAAATAAACTGAAGGTTCTAGCATTGACATTTGCAAAGAGTGGCAAAGCAGCATATGAGTTAATGTACACAGTATATGTATGAGGTAGTTGATGTTGGTATAAAAGTAGTGTAAATGTAAACAGTAGTAATAAATGTAAACAGTATTAATAAATGTAAACAGTGAATGTAAACAGTAGTATGACTATAGGCAGTAATGTAATACAAACATTAGTGCAAATATGAGAAGTAGTGCAAACTGAATGAGCACATGACCGAGAGTTTAGTGAATAACCCGTTTGATGACACAGGGCCCAGTGTTAAAAACTTTGTGTTGTGTGGCAATGTGTGAGAAAGTTTTTTTGTGTTAAGGCAGTTCAAATGGGAGGGGAGGCAGAGTGTTTAGCATCCTGACTGCCGAAATCACATCGCTGAGGAAATTAATTCTGCACAAGTTTTAAAACCAAATTCAAACTAGTTCCTGTATTTTGAACAGCTACAATCCAAAATGGTTACCCTATTTTCCAGAATGTAGGTCGCATTGTCCAATTATTGCCAAATAATTGGAAAAACCCATATATAGGTCGCACCTACGTCAAAATGTGGACCGTGTTTAGCTCTGCTGCAAATATCTGCCACAGGAGCACACAGCAAGGCTTTTAAGATTAACACTTAAAAACAATTATTTGTTTGATAAAAATTATAGCAAATGTGTCCGAGCTGAACTTTTCTTTAATAAATTAACGTAATTGTGAAATGAGATGGATTTAAAAATTTGTTTCGCTACGTCTGAAACAAAACGTGCAAGCGTAGCACCAGACATGCAGTAGCAGCGAACAGACCTGCATGTACCGGTATTTTAATTTTAGCAGGATAAACACCTAAAAATATATTTGAGATGTCTTGTTTAATTTTTGTTAAATGATTACAAATCAGCTTATTTTATAAAAAGCCATAAATAGGTCGCACCTGAATAGGTCGCAAGGCATGCAAAAATGATAAAAAGCCACGACATATTCCGGAAAATACGGTAACTGGAATGTTCTAACGACTGTCAGCGAGATCCTGGGTCCAGTCCTCAGTTTAGACCCGAGGTCTGGAGTTGAGTACCAATTTCTTCCCACTGTCCAGTAAAACGTGCGTGCCTTCAGGCCCTTTTGCAGAAGATTTTTTTTTAATTCAACCATAGGTTATTCATTTAGTCTTGAACTCATTTACATAAGACCTGTTTTAAACAAAATTGAACACTAGACAAATCGTAAAAAGTATAAAATGAAAAGCAATTTATGTACTGGTATATAAAAACGAAACCATTACAAAACTCAACAGGAACATGTTTGCATTGGTTTTTGTACAGTATTGAACTTGGCAGTTTGAAACCCCTTAGAGAGGTCAAGAGCATGAGATCTTTTTGCAAGGTGTTCCAGGAGTGGAGTAAGAGAGGGCCCTTTTGCTAAGTGCAGTCCACTGCATACATGCTGTCATGACATTTACAGTACATGTAATGTCAAGAGTGCACGCTGTAGCTGCACTCTGTGACAGGAGATTTAAAGGTGCTACTGTATGTAACTTTCTCTAAGGTGCAGAACTTAGAAATATTTTCAACAGGCAAAGCATTCTGATCCCTCCCCCTCAGAGCCATATATGGCTCTGCTCCCCTGGCCCTGCTGAAATTCAAGCTGCTTTTATTGGCCGATTCAAATTCAAGCTCTGTTTTTATTGGCTGGTTAATGATGGGTCACTGTTTTTATAAATGCTGATAGAGAAGCAAGGGGACTACAGTATAGTTTTTTTCAGAGATTACTTTGTCTAACATCAGTCTGTCAGTAGATAGTGACAGAGTGAAGAAATTTGTTAATATATTGTTAGAAAAGCTACAGACTGCACTACAAAGTTACATAGTGCAGCTTTAAAGGCAATTGACCAAAAACTTAAAAGATGAAATTGTGTACAGTGTAGTTGACGAATACAGGGTGCAGTGATGGGTAGTTACAGCCAGTTAATGTGCACCATGATAGTGTCTTATCTGCAAGGTGCTTCCAGGAGCATTCATTTAAAGTCAATGGAGGGAAGGGAAAGTATGCGTTTGCTAGGGTTCAGACTTCAGTTTTACTTCACTTTCTTTACAAAGTTTTCAAGATGAAAATTTACCAAGATACCAGTGATCGACAAACTCAGGAAAACCATTTGTAGATCAGAACAAGGACTGCTGGAACAGACATCCTGTTTTGAGATGATCCCTCTGGTGTTTGTCAGCACTTCACTCTACCTGCTACCAAATTGTGTACGGTGTATACACTTGTGGGTTTTTTTTAGATAAAATGATATTTTTAGCTATCTGTCTATCTTAAATATGAGTCGCAGTGGGAGCCACTCTATGTGTGTGTGTGCCTGTGCATGCTTGTAATGTACATATGTGCAAGGCTGTTTATGAGGGCATGCAGTTTCATAATAGCATTTGGGTGTGTTTTACAGCTCTATAGCTAGTGTAAATTGTGCTCTCTGCCTCCATATAGACCAAACCAAATTTCTGAAAGTATGCCTCACATCCAGTGTCTTCTATGTTGGGGAAACATGTTGGATGTTGCATTATGTAGTGCCCCCTGGGATAGGAAGGGGGAAATTCATCTACAGTATATGAAAACAGATATGATTCATAAAAAGGTGAGAAACCTCTGGAGGCAGATGCTATTTCTTCAAGAAGTTATTAAATTGTATCCTACTGGGATCCTATGTACTTGTCACAATGTCTGACAGCCTTTTAGTCATTGTGATTGGAGAT
>JBBPBX010013694.1:0-51983 GCA_038048925.1 Garcialebias charrua
AAAAAAGAAAAAAAAGGTGATACATAAGGCCATTAATTCATCACAGCAGACGTCCGCTTCAAGTCTGCTTTGAGTCCACCTCAAGTATGTGCGGACCTCCGCAGAGTGAAGTATGCCCGAGTATGTGGGGACCTTTAGATGTCAGCCCTCTGGTCCACAAATGTGGGTTGCGTAGCTTCATGATCATGGTTTCATCAAGAAGGGCATATGGCGTGAAATAATTGTCATGTTTTTGTATGAGTTTGCTCACTGTATGGACCTCAGATAAATGGAGCAGCCAAAAGGGCGAGAAAAACATTTGAGGAGCAACCAATTGAAGAAAAGCATCTTGACAGTAAACAAAGAGCGCTGAAAGTGACCAGTCTACTTTTCTCTTCATCTTGACTGAGGCATCCAGATGTTTGTTGAAATTCACAGACTTGTTTAGTACTGGTATGTGTATACGTTCAAGCAGGGACACAAAACATAGGGCCATTTTCAACATCCCCTCTGAAATCCGAAATCCCCCCTGAAAGTTAACTTTTAAGAAAAATGAGTAGACACATTAAAATTCTACACTTTTCTTTCACTTTTAGATAAATAATAGCAAGCACACAGACACACATTAAATTTAATGGTACATCCTTTTGGTGAATTTGTTTATCTAATGAAGAACAGTACTGGATATAAAAATGTTGAATTTGTTGAAAATATATATGTTAAGACTGTAGACTTCCAACTGTAGGTTGCATTGTATTTGTACTGAGAAATCTGAAATTAAAAATTCACAGAAATGCCCCTGAAGTCAAATGTTTGACTCATAAAGTCAGAGGTTTCTGGCAAACACCAATCTCCAAGTTCAAATCTGCTGCTTTGTACACAAAAAAGTGTTGTCCAAAGCCAAAAACAAGTATCACATTGAGGTCCAGATCAAACAATTTTTCACTGATCAATATTAAAGTAGCTGATAACAATCTGTCCCTGATCTTTGCTGACCTAATGACCATAGTTTTAGCTGCACTTTCGAAAGGCTATGGTAAAATGGAATGTGCTGTTCTAAAACATGTCTGCAGAATGGAAGTATTTGAACATATAAAACTAAAAAAAATGAATATTGGTCTCCTCAGTCTGTTAAATGTATCAGTCTGCTGGGACTTGCGTAACCATTAGAACTGACCAGAAGTGCTGTTCAGTACATTCAGTAGCTTTGGGAGACTGATGATTTTTTTAGTATGAGACAAAACAAAAGCACACACACACAAATTCTAAAATTTCGTGCTGAGCTTTGTTAGTATCTAATGTAACGTGCTTTCATATCTGTATGACATTTTTGGAAAATAGTTGTTTAATAAGGCTGAATAAAGAAACAAAAGGGGATCTTGTTTGGCTATAGCCACAGTAGCCTTGATGCAAACATTTGATGCAAAACTGTTTAATTTTACACTTTATATTTTTGATATTGTTGGATGTAACTGGGACCCTGTGTACATAATTTCGTCCCACCTCACATGTGGAGAACATGACAATAAACCTACTTGAACTTGAACCTTCTACCTGTTTCTCTGTACTCTGGGCTTTTTACCATACCATACCATACCATTTTATTTATAAAGCACTTTAAACAGGAACAAGTCCACACCAAAGTGCTGGACAAACAAACACGCAACAGGCAACACAGACAATGAAGTACAACACGAAAAACATAAAAACATTGCAGATCATAAATCAAACGATCCAATACAAATCAGCTGGCATTGAAAGCGATGGAGTAGTAGTGAGTTTTTAACCGGGATTTGAAAACCGAGAGGGAGGGGGCCTGTTTGATGAGCAGCGGTAACTCGTTCCAGAGTCTTGGGCCTGCTACAGAGAACGCCCTGTCACCCCTGCGCTTAAGGCGAGTTTCTGGAACTATTAAGAGTACCTGATCCTCTGACCTCAAAGCACGTGGAGGGACATATGGGTGTATCAGATCCGAGA
This sequence comes from Garcialebias charrua, assembly GCA_038048925.1. Classification (NCBI taxonomy): domain Eukaryota; kingdom Metazoa; phylum Chordata; class Actinopteri; order Cyprinodontiformes; family Rivulidae; genus Garcialebias; species Garcialebias charrua. The sequence continues at coordinate 1,957 of JBBPBX010013694.1, forward strand.
GATAGGCGGGGGCGAGACTGTTCAGCGATTTGTAGACATACATGAGAATTTTGAATTGGATTCGAAGATGAACCGGTAGCCAGTGAAGGGAGGCCAAGACTGGTGTAATGTGCTCTCTTTTGCGTGTGCTGGTTAAAAATCGGGCAGCTGCGTTCTGAACCAGTTGTAATCGTGCAATGGTGGCTTGACTGACGCCAAACAGAAGGGAATTGCAGTTATCAAGCCTAGATGTAATGAATGCGTGAATCACTGTCTCCAGGTGCTTTTTGGATAATACCTACTTTTATGTCACTTTTATGTCTGATGTCATCCCTCATTGTTGACAGAACATCACTTCAAAAATGGCCTGACTATCCCTTTAACAACAAGCTGTTTTGCTCTTTTCTTTTTCTTTTGTATTTTCTGGCATGTTTTCCTAAAAGTGCAGAAGTCCATTAGCCGTATTTTGAGTTTAATCAGGAGCTTGTGCTGAAGTGAATTCTTCCATCAACTAAAGGTCACTTTATGTTTGCACATTACAGTGTGTTCGGGCGGCGGAGTCTGTGGAGAAGGGCTGGATTTCAGTGAAGCAACAGTTGTGCTTCAGTGTGCCTGCGGCAGCCTGCAGCTCGCTGTATGAAAGGACGAGAAATTCTGCTGTTGTGAGAGTCAAAGTGTAAAAACACAGCAGTTAAATCTGCCACGGTTAACTGACACGAATGAGCTCACAGTAGTTGTCTCGTGAAAATATGAGCTTCAGCAAGAGAAAAAACTATCTGTACTCCTCTCTTTTCAAAACTGTTTTAAAATGCAATACTAAAGGATAAAAAATATAAAATACTTTGTCTTATTAATAGCGCCGTATGTATTAAATGAAACTGTTTTCACTGTTTTCTTTCTGGAAATGGTAACACCAGAATTCGCTGTATTCATATGTGGAAAGTGAGCTGCCTGAAAGCAAATAATATATATTGCATTTGTAGGAGAATTAGTCAATAATGAAAATGCATATGAACATATGAGGACAAAACATGTAGCATATAAAAAGGTCAAATATAATTTCCAGCCAGTTCTTACAGTGTGAATGAAATTTCTAGTTAGTGTATCTGGTGATGAACTGCACCTGACCAGTTCTTACTGCAGCTGTATGGTTCCTGGAAGTGTTCATTGCCATGTGACAAGGTTTCCTCTGCCAGCAAAAGTTGGCAAAACAGAAACTAACCAGAGAGCACAGCTTCTAAACTATCATTTATTATGTACAGTCCGAGCTGCACAGTAGATTTCAATTATCTAACAACATGTAGAGTGATGGGGTAAAGGTCGGCTAAAAACCGACTGAGAATCACAGCAGAATATTGTAATCACTGCTATAAGACTACTGGCCAACAGATGCTATTGTTTTTACTACAGTTCTATTGAAGGTTGCAAGGCAAATGATTAATTACAGCACAAACATAAACAGGATTAACCAACACTTCCAGCTGTTTAACACATTTTTGATGAAGCGCCTTTAAAGTGGCAACAAACGTCTGAAACAAATCATGCACAAGAAAAGCTTTGCCTAATCACATCCACTAAAGATGAAAGCTGATTGTTGTTTACAATTTGAAAATTGTCATTATTATTATTATTATTATTATCATTATCATCATCATCATCATCATCATCATCATCATCATTATTATTATTATTTTCATTATTTGAGTAGGGTGGCACAGTGGCGCAGTTGGTAGAGCCTCTCGGCAAGAAGGCTGTCAGATCTAATCCTGGCCAGAGGGCCATTCTGGGTAGAGTTTACATGCTTTTCTGTGCATGCGTACACTTTGGGATTTTTATTAATGAAAAGTGCATTATAAATTGAATTCATTATTATTATTATTATTATTATTATTATTATTATGCGTGGGTTTTTTCCAGGTACTCCAGTTTCCTCCCACAGACCAAAATCATGCATGTTAGGCTGATTGGTAACTCTAAATTGTCTCTAGGTGAGAGTGAGAGAGTGAATGGTTGTTTGTCTCGTTTGTCTCTATGTGTCCCTGTGATGGACTGGAGACCTTTCCAGGTGTCCCCTGCCTCTTGCACAGTGATTGCTGGGTATGGGTACCAGTGACACCCGTGACCTGAAAAGGAAGAAGCGGGTAAAAGCTGATGGATGGATGGATGGATGGAGTCTCCTGGCTTTCTTAGATAGAAAACTTTACTAATTGGTTTTTCTATGTATGTGAATGTTCTTGTAAACTGTCTGGCCGCTGAGACAACTTTGTTGTGATTTGGTGCTATATAAATAAACTGAATTGAATTGAATAGTAGCAATAGCAAACTAGTTGATCCACTGTGAGAGGGTGCTATTTATAAGACTGAGCTGAATACAGCACCTCAGACTGAGGAAGTCTTTCGGACGAAAGATGAAACGTTTCTACAATTCTTTTGCTTTGTTTTGTTTTTTGAATGTCCAGAGGACCAGACTTAGCTTTTTTTAGATTAATTGAATAGTATTTCCAAGGCAAGAATTTGGGGGGGAAATCGTTGTGTTGATATCACTTTTATATTAAAAAATAAAAAATTGAAATATTTTTATTGTACTTGCGGAAGAATGCATTTTCAAATCTCTGCAGCATGAAATACACTTTTCCCAAACATGGCCTCTGGACCTGAACTCAGAACCACCGTGAACTGTTTTCTTTACTGTTTCTTTTGTCTTGGATATCTGATGATTTCTTCATATACACAGTAGAAATTTCTTGGATGAGCAACTGGAGTTTCAGTTGTTTTTCTTGTATGTGGTGCTCATTCATTCAACCTTTATTTATACAAGTTAGTCCCACTGAGCCTTAGGAACTCATTTACAACAGAGACCTGAATTCCCTTTACTAGTCCTTCCGTTTCAGTGTTTGTCTTTTTTTAACCTAGTTTTTACTTGTTTTTATTTAAAGCCAGTTCAAGACACAGTTGAAATACAGACAGTAACAGAAGCTTAAGCTGAAAAATAGTGTTGTACCTTTAAGTGCCGGCCGTTTACACAGCCTGACTCTTCCATCAGCGAAATAACTTCATACCTGTTTCAGATTTTCCACCCTCTGCTGCCAAGTGACCTTCTGGAGACGCTGTTGATCTCAACAGACTTGGTTGACTCCAGGGTCCAATCACCCTCCTTTGGCATTGAACAGGCACATCACACCTGCACACCTCAGTTCCTGGGGAGGTGAACGTAATGCCTTCTGGACCTGCATACGGCACTCCGACTCAGGCCCCTGGGTGTTGATGACATGGTACCAGGTTTGGTTATACAGTATAAGATGATGAAATAAAAACCTTTCCTCCTGCAGTTAAATAAATTACATGGTAATGTGGCTGAATTTAAATCCTCAATCCCCATTCCAAAAGTAAACCGTTTCTCAAACAGTAAAACTTTGTTTTAATTCCTGTGCACATTATAATCTAAAAAAAAACATTGTGCAAAGAATTCTCCTCATTTTAGGTTAAAAAAATAGTTATTGACTGATAGCTTTGTTTTAGAATTGGTAAACTGTCAACACTGTCATTATTTAATAACTATGTCTTCAAACTAGATTTTCTCTAAATTCTTCTTCATCTTTTGTGTTGTTATTATGATTGTTGTCCATGATTCTATTGTTGTATAATTATTTTAGTAGTAAAATGTCAAAAGACTGATTCGGTGTCCTTTTCATTTGGGTAAATATTCAGTTGAAATAGTAAAGAGTTCCCTGTGATTAATAAATTCATCTTTGTTGACTGAGTCCTGATTATCAGAGTCAGAGTCAGAGATTCTTTATTGTCATTTGCACCACATGTGGTACATGTGATGAAACGAGATTATGTACACAGGGTCCCAGTTACATCCAACAATAAAATGTAAAAGAAAATCATTACCGTATTTTTCGCCTGAAAGGTCGCTCCGTTGTATTGATAGCTTTGTCTAATTATTGGCAATAATTTGAAAAAATCCATAAACAGATCGCACCTTTATTTAGGTTGCATCTATTATGCATCTGCTATGCGACACGTAAGCTCCTCAATTGCCCTGATGAAAATGGCAGCCACAGAAGCATGCACGGAAGGACTTTTAACAAGATTAACACAGTAAAAACAATCATTTGTCTGCTGAAAATTATAGCAAAGATGTGTCTCTTAACTGTTCCTTAATAAATTCACGTAATGGTCAAATCTTCCATGTGGTTTATGAGCTATTTGCTAAAAGTACAAGGGGAAAAAAACGAAGCTAGCCCTGACACATTAACGTCTATAAAACATTGAATTTTATGTCAAATGACTACAACAGCCTACAGTTTGTAAATGAACACCACATAATTACATTCTGGAAGTTAGAAAAAAATCTGGCGTGTGTGTAACCACTGTTCACGTTTACCCTATGAACAGCGCCTAGTTTCTCTGACCTACACTCTATGAAATACTTCACAATATGAAATAAGTGCGTTAATTGGTGACAGCCTATGATGTAAATAGAGTGTGTAACTGAGCCCAATATCAAGGCTAGATAAATCCAGCTAAAATTTAATGCCATGCAAATTTAACATTATACTAAATAAGGAAGGAAAAATTGTAAAGTTGAAAAAACATACCAGTTTAATAAACCGTACTGGTCAGTAATACTCCCAGGGCAATGCACATTAACAGAGCACAGTTACTTTAAACATTTAGTACAGTTAGTGCAACCAAACTGTCTCAGAACTGTACAAAATAACCCTTCAAACAGAATACATACAACAACAAAAATCAGTAAACAAGGTGGAATGAATTGACCACACTTTTCAGTCTAAAAAAATAAGCAAACAAGGTGGAATGAATTAACTACACTTTTCAGTCTAAAAAAATCAGCAAAGCAGTCTGTTAGCTGTACAACGTTGCAGGCCTGAAGGGACTCAGTGAGATATCGTCCTCAGAATAGCAGTTCCAGAGATAGTGGCTCCCAGAACAACAGCGAGGAAGGGGTTACTCACCACACCATGGATTACCAGTTTGGAACGAATGGCAATCCAACTTCAGTCCAACAGAACTTTCCTGTTCACAAGCAAGGTTTGGGTCCGTAGCTCACATCCAAGCAATACGCTGAGCGTGGTCCAGTTCAGTGGCTCCAGAAAACAGACAAAACGTCCAGGGAAAAGTTTTGTAGCTTCAATGTTAGCTAAAACAAAAAGTCCCAGCGGTATCGATCCAAATTGTTCATCAACTGCTGCTCACCAACTCCTTTACACCTCCAGCAACGCTTCTTTTTTCCCCCCAGAGCATCACAGCCAATCAAATTGCTTAAACGCCCTCACCCCAGACCATACAGCCAATCAAATTGCTTAAACTTGATTTTGCCCTTGACAGACCAGCAGGGTAGCAACAAGTGAAACGATGCATTTACTGGCAGTGGTAAATAACAGTTACTAACAAAAAACGTTACATTTACTGGGTGTTTTAAACCAACTGAAAATACTTGTACATACTATAATGTTAAAGACTTTTACAGTGTGTAAAACCTCCAATATGTGAGTGCAAAACATTAGTTAGATTAAGTAAAAGGCAATTATTACTGTTTAAAGTAAAAAGGCCTACAATGCATTGCATGTAAGAACATGTTTAAGGTGTGTAGGGAAAAAAAAGAGTTATATACTGTATATATATATATATATCCCAAGAGGTTACATCCTCCCCCTTCTAAAAGTCCAGATGCCCTCATCGGACTATCTACGCAGAACAATTCAATTTACCATTGTTGGCTAAATTACTTGTCATAAAAAACCCAAGCTAAACTAGAGGAGGCACACACTGGACCACAGGGGCATGGCTCCTTCTTCCAATGGTGATTCTCACTCCACGGTGTACTATCACTAATGGCTCATCGAAAGAATGTCCAGGCCTGTCATAAATGAGCCGAATGACTGGCTTAATCTCTCGTCGTGACTGATGATTATTAAGGGGCTCTGCTATGCTTTCAGACCGACTAGCCAAAAGGGTCGCTTCCCCAGCTAGACCTGTGGCCCCCACCGGGTCGTCAGGTAGCTGTCTAACCTCTGGTCCCTTCTCAGCCTCTGAGGCTGTGACAGCACTCATAGGTTCTGTCGGACAAGCACTATTTGAAGGTGTTGTGGGATCTGTAGTGACATGAGACTCCGGTCGGTTGACGTGGTCTGCCAGGAGATCTAGTGCTTGGGAAACCGACTCTCTTTGAGCAATGGATAGGTACCACAGATAGTCTTCCTACGTATCAGACAGAAGCACCTTGTCAGTTCCGTGCATTGCACTGTCATCATGCATGTTTGTCTGGATTTTTGTTGAGGACCTTGTTTCTGATCGGTGGTATTCTGGTTTCTCTTCATGATCAACAGGAAACCGAACCAGGTGTCCAATAGGTAGGAGATTATCACGATGCAGAGTTTTGACAACGACTCTACCTTTTTCTGACTTTACCTTGTAAACCGGCAAGCTTGGCAGTTTTTCCACCACTATATAAGGGCTTGAGTTCCACTTATCTCCCAGTTTATTCTTGCCAGGTACACCTGTCATTCGAATGAGTACTCTGTCTCCAGGTTCTAGAACTTGATTTCTTACTCTAGTGTCATAGTATCTTTTGTTGCGCTGGTGGCTCTTGTCTGCAACTTCTTGTGCCAATTGGTAAGCCTGTTGCAACTCTGCTTTCAGCTTTTCAACATACTGAAGGTAACTTTGGTGATCTTTGCCATCTGGAGATGTCCCAAAACATAGGTCAACTGGCAGACGAGCCTCACGACCAAACATGAGGTAGTATGGTGAATAGCTGGTAGAGTCATTTTTCGTACAATTGTAAGCGTGAACCAGCAAACTGATATGTTGACTCCACCTTTGTTTTTGAGAGGGATTGAGCGTGCCCAGCATAGATAGGAGGGTGCGGTTAAAACGTTCCGGTTGTGGGTCACCCTGGGGATGATAAGGAGTCGTCCTAGACTTCTTTATGCCTAACATTTGCAGCAGCTCTTTGATTAATCGGCTCTCAAAATCACGCCCTTGATCAGAGTGAATCCTCGCAGGCAGTCCGTAGTGAATAAAGAACTTGTCAACCAAAATCTTGGCAACGGTTGAGGCTTTTTGATCTTTGCTGACATAGGCCTGGGCGTAACGGGTAAAATGGTCTGTAACCACGAGGACATTGGCCACTCCCTTCACATCAGGCTCAATAGATAAAAAATCTATGCAGACCAGGTCGAGAGGGCCACTGCTAGTGATTTGATTTAGTGGTGCAGCCCGTTGGGGTAGGGTTTTGCGGGCAACACACCTGCCACAATTCTTGATGTAGTCGGTAACATCGGAGACCATCTTGGGCCAGAAAAACCTGTCTCTCAATAGCTCAACGATGCGATCTATTCCAAGGTGCCCAGAATCATCATGAAGCGCCCTGAGTACTTTTGGTCGGAACTGACTTGGGAGAACGAGTTGTAAGTTCTGGCGGCCATTAGGTCTGGAACAGTGGTGTAGTCTACATATTTGTAGTGGGTATACTGTGCTTAGAAACCTTTGTACACTGGTTAGTACAATGTACTGTAATCGTCAATGTATTTAGATTTTTAAGCATATTGAACATTTTCAAATTTCTCTGATGCTTATACTTTAATAAATGTACAACAAACTTTGTAAAACAGTTGGCTTTGTATTAAAAACATGTTATAGAATTTTTAAAACTGTATCAAAGCAAAGCTCTGTGTACCGATAGATTGTTACAGAAGTGTTTAGCGTGTTAATGACATGTGCCTAATTATATGTCATGTATCACTGGGCACTTTTAAGTGGGTATACTGAAATTCTTAAGCTTTTCTAGTGGGTATACTCCATATACCCGAGTATCGCGTAGACTACACCACTGGTCTGGAAACTTTCCGGTGCAACAGTCCATCTTTCATCAGGAGTTTTGAACTTTCCCTTTGTAGAAGCAATAACTCAGGATGTCCGTTGGAGGACCAGACCCCAACTTGAACTGCTTTCTTGACACAACCAATCACAGGATCTAGGTCTTGTGCTTCGGCCAGATCTACTTTGCTTAGTCTCTCCAAAGGACTTAACTGCAGGTGAGTAAAACAAGCATATGCATCAGGAATAGCACTCGGCTTGGCCCCTAGTTGATTGGTAAGTTGTTCTGAGTGCTCGGATGACTGAGTTCTTTCCACAGGGTGGAAAAGGGCTTTAACTCCAGCGGGGGATATGATTCTCCAACCATGGTCATCATCGATTGCATTTCTGGACAACCAATCAGCATCCACATTATCTCGGCCAGGTTTGTATTGGATGTCAAAATCGTAAGTGGTGAGGGCGGCTAGCCACCTATGACCCGTTGCGTTCAACTTGGCGGTTGTAAGTATGTAAGTGAGGGGGTTATTGTCCGTCCTCACCGTAAAACGGGCCCCATAAAGATAATCATGAAACTTGTCAACAACTACCCATTTCAATGCCAAAAATTCTAATTGGTGAACAGGGTAGTTTGTAAGATCTGTGAGGGGCCGGACTATGACAGAATAGTTGGCGATGAACTTGTGGTAATAACCGCAGAACCCTAAAAAGGACTGCAGCGATTTTAGGTTCATTGGAGGTTCCCAATTCGCCACTGCCTTTATCATGTCAGGGTCTGTTGAGACACCAGCAGCAGACACGATGTGACCAACATATTTGACTTGGGGTTGACAAAATTGACACTTATCTATAGACAGTTTTAGACCTTGTTCTCTCAGGCGATCAAGCACTTTCAGAAGGTGCTCTTCATACTCTTCTAGAGTACGACCAAACACAATAAGACAATTGAGGTAGACAAGACACTGGAGAAGATTCATGTTGCCTACTGCCTTCTCCATTAATCTCTGAAATGTCGCTGGGACACCAGTGATCCCTTGAGGCATACGTTCGAATTGGTAGAAACCCAAAGGGCAAATGAACGCAGTTTTTTCTTTATCTTCTTCTGCCATTTCAATTTGATAATAGCCACTGCGAAGGTCGAGCACAGAGAACCAGCGACTCCCCGTGAGACAGGCCAAGGCATCGTCTACTCTCGTAATTGTGTATTGGTCTGGTATGGTTCTGGAATTAAGTGTACGGTAATCAATGCACATTGGAATTTTGCGAATTTTCTTTCTTGCGATGACAATTGGTGAAGCATATGGCGAACGAGATTCTTTAATTATGCCAGCTGCAAGAAGCTCCTGTAAGTGTCGTCGAACATCATCAATGTCTGCGGGAGCCAGGCATCTTACCCGTTCACGAAATGGTCTGGCATCTTTTAGTCGGATGTAGTGTTCAACCCCTTTTGCAAGTCCAACATCCCATTCGGTCAAAGAGAAAACTTCAGGTCGCTCAGCCAGCTTTTGTGATAGTCTGACTCTCCAGCTTTCAAGAATGGGGGATTCACCAAAATTGAATACTGCCGGATCAAGTCTTTGGTGGGGTACTTGGCTTGGCTGTATCTGGGTGACTATGTCAGCTTTATGAACATGAGCTATGACCGTGCCTTTAGGAAGGGACTTTGGTTTGGCCGTCTCATTTTTCAGGAACAGTGGGAATTGTTTTGTATCCATGTCCATAGACAAAAGCACACATGAAGGCATTAGTACCCCTGCAGGAAGGGATCTGGTTACAGGTGTCTCGATCACTAATATGCTGTCATCCAATGATTCAGAGCAGGACACTTTACACATGGCTGTAAGTCCAGAACCAGGGGGTATAGTAAGCGGCCCCGGTCCACTCCATTTCACAGAAGCTACAGCTCTGTTTGTAGTCACAGCTGACTTTTGGATGGGCTGTGCGCATATCCGCCTGGTTTGTGCCCTCTTGTTGCTCTTTGAAGCCATTTCAGGCTGTGGCTCATGAATGAAAGTCCGGGCATTGGTGCCAATGATGACTGGCTGTGGTTCAGGACCATTCGGCTCTGGGCAGACTAAAGCCAAGACTGTCCGGGATCCACCTGTCACAATATCCTCGGGGAACTGTATTTGAGCAGCGATGAAACCTTTATAGGGATAACTGGTCTGGCCAAGGCCCCAGAGGTCTAGACTCGAAATGGGGTGTAATGGTAAGTAGGATAGGTGTTGGGTGTACCAGCCCTCAAATATAATAGAGACAGTGGAACCACTGTCCATTAAGGCATCACAAAGCTGACCTTCAATGATGATCTGGCCTACGGTTGGTTCCCCAATGAGACCTGTAGGAATCTGGCTGGAAGGGGAAAGATCAACTTGGCTCACAGTGACTTGGCCACCTTTTCTTTCTGGCTCTGAAGACCGTGGACTGGTTCCCTTTTGACTTTGTTGCAGTTTTTTCATTGACTGAATTAGTTTTCGGATGACCTTGGAAGAGTTTCCAGGACCGGTGCAATTGGTGGCGATGTGGCCATCTTCACCACAACGGTAGCAAAATACATCCTCACCCTCTCTGGCAAATTTTGTCGGTTCTCTAGCTTTACGCCCCAAAGTCCTTTGATTTCTCCCTGGGGGTGTGGGAACCAGGAGTGGGGCAGCTTGTTGGCTGAATTGGTGTTGGAGGCTTAGAACTTGTTCTTTTAACACATGCATCTCAGAATTAGACTGTGCAGCCATGGCTTGTGGCACTCCTCCAATCAGATGAGAGAAATCTTGTCCTTTTACTGTTAGCTGCTGTACTTGGTTCTGAAGCTCTTTTATCTGATCCTTGAGGGCATCCAGTTCCGAGATCTTTGGCGTCTTTATGTCTGTTGCATCGACTTGTCGTACACAGGTAGTATGCCTCCTTAACATTTTCTGATCCTCGTCTGCACGTACCTCACTTAGCAGTGCCATGAAGGATGGGGGATTGTGAAGTCTTTCTCTTAGTCGTAGCTGCAACCGCATAATGTCAGATTCAACAGCACCGCGTAACAGCTGTTCGGCTTGTGCTCGGTCTCTTAGGGCAGAAGAAACACCACCCTTTTTAACAGCTTTGGTGAGAGCTTTCTCTAGCCTTCTAACAAAATCTGAAAGTCTTTCATTTGTTTTTTGTTGCATAGATCTGAAAGCAAAATATAAGTCTTCCCCTGACTCTGTTGTGCCGAAACATGTTCAATTACCTCCAAGAATGTATGAGGGGGCGTGTCTGGATCATTGCAGTGTACGGCTTGTATTATTTCAAGTGCAGGCCCCTTTACACTCTCGACAATCCTTTTCCGCTTCTCCTTGGCAGAACAATCACATTCATCGAGCATTAATTGTGCCTGTTCCAACCAATTCTCGAGTGTCTCTTCACCAGCGGGGGTGGGAATAACTCCAGAGAAAACTCGTAGTCGGCGAAATGCATTGTTCTCCTGTGGGGGTCTCACTTTTTCCAACAGTTCTCCAACAGCCCGGATAATAGATGAAGGGTGTTCCTGTTTCAAATTTGACTCTTGGGAAAGCAAGGGTTCAATGTCTGCTAAGGTCTTTCCTTCACTTTCAAGCAGTCTTTTTAGTTTCATGGCAAACTCATCTGGCTCTTCAGCAGTTTCAGTAAGTAAAGTTAGCTTCCACGGTGATTCACCAGTGTGGGGGAATATTTCTGGGGGTGTTTTGCTTGGGTCGACTGGGCTGCGACACTCACACAGCAGTAGGTCAGTATTCAGTTGCGGGGCAGACTTTTGGGCTCGGACACGTACTCGGCCAAACGCTTTAATGGTGAATCCAGACCGAATGCGTTTTCTACTGCAGGAGCGTCCGGTTTACATGCAAAGTCAATGGGGGACGCGCCTCCAGGCGTCTCTTGGCATCTGGCGTCATGTCACGTGCGTGTTGAGCGTGCTGGAAAGCGTTTTTCGTGCACGTGAACCTGCGTCAGCCTCCAAACCACTCATTCAACATGCTGAAGATTTTCGCCGTTCAAACTCGTGAACACGTGTCCGACCAATGGAGGAGAAAGGGGGAGTCCGCTATGTGACGCGGAAACAAGGGGGCGGGGGTAATGCGCAACTATGTGACGTATTGTTTGTTGGACACAGAAAAGACCCTGCGAGGTCGTGAACTATGGAAGAGAAACTCATTGTAGCTGTGTGTTCGCGACAATTCCTTCACGACCAGTCAAGTCTGCTCTACAGGGACAAAAATAAAAAGCTCCTTGCCTGGCGGAGTGCAGAGAGGAACTCGGTGTACCGGTAAGCTCCCCCCCCCCGCCGCCGCAACGCAGCCGCAATTTCACGTTCTGGTTTGAACACCACTGGGTCCAGTGCGTCCACTTGCGTGCGTGTCAAGCTTTTTTGCCGTTGAAAAGGCATTCGGTCTGGATGTACCATAACTGTCTCCATCAATTCTTCAACATCAGCAACATTGGTGTCCATGGGAACGCCACGCATGACAACTGCATAAGCTGGATTTACAGTTGATTCACTACACCAGGTCTGAAGCTCTAACAGTGGCAGTGGGAGGGATGAGTGAGCCATTGTGATATGATTTTAGTCCTTCTAGCCTTGATTGTAGTAGTTACTTGGTCTATGATCCCAGCGGTGCCTTCATTTTATGTAACCACTGTTCACGTTTACCCTATGAACAGCGCCTAGTTTCTCTGATCTACACTCTATGAAATACTTCACAATATGAAATAAGTGTGTTAATTGGTGACAGCCTATGATGTAAATAGAGTGTGTAACTGAGCCCAATATCAAGGCTAGATAAATCCAGCTAAAATCTAAATGCCATGCAAATTTAACATCATACTAAATAAGGAAGAAAAAATTGTAAAGTTGAAAAAACATACCAGTTTAATAAACCGTACTGGTCAGTAATACTCCCAGGGCAATGCACATTAACAGAGCACAGTTACTTTAAACATTTAGTACAGTTAGTGTAACCAAACTGTCTCAGAACTGTACAAAACAACCATTCAAACAGAATACATACAACATCAAAAATCAGTAAACAAGGTGGAATGAATTAACCACACTTTTCAGTCTCAAAAATTAAGCAAACAAGGTGGAATGAATTAACCACACTTTTCAGTCAAAAAAAAAATCAGCAAAGCAGTCTGTTAGCTGTACAACGTTGCAGGCCTGAAGGGACTCAGTGAGATATCGTCCTCAGAATAGCAGTTCCAGAGATAGTGACTCCCAGAACATTTCATTCATTCATTCATTCAACCTTTATTTATACAGGCTAGCCTCGTTGAGTCACGGGGACTCATTTACAAGAGGGACCTGTCTCACTCACACCAAACAACCATCCACTCTCACACTCACACCTAGGGTCAATTTAGAGTCACCAATCAGCCTAACAAGCATGTTTTTTGGTCTGTGGGAGGAAACCGGAGTACCCGGAGGAAACCCACGCATGCACGGGGAGAACATGCAAACTCCACCCAGAAAGGCCCCGGACCGGGATTTGAACCGGCAACCTTCTCGCTGAGAGGCAGCAGCTCTACCAGTTGGGCCACCGTGCTGCCCGGTGAACAACAGCGAGGAAGGGGTTACTCACCCCACCATGGATTACCAGTTTGGAACGAACGGCAATCAAACAGCTGCAACTTCAGTCCAACAGAACTTTCCTGTTCACGAGTGTGGTTTGGGTCCGCAGCTCACATCCAAGCAATACGCTGAGCGTGGTCCAGTTCAGTGGCTCCAGAAAACAGACAAAAACATCCAGGGAAAAGTTTTGTAGCTTCAATGTTAGCTAAAACAAAAAGTCCCAGCGGTATTGATCCAAATTTTTCATCAACGGCTGCTCACCAACTCCTCACACCTCCAGCAAAGCTTTTTTTTATCCCCCAGAGCATCACAGCCAATCAAATTGCTTAAACGCCCTCACCCCAGACCATACAGCCAATCAAATTGCTTAAACTTGATTTTGCCCTTGACAGACCAGCAGGGTAGCAACAAGTGAAACGATGCATTTACTGGCAGTGGTAAATAACAGTTACTAACAAAAACGCTACATTTACTGGGTGTTTTAAGCCAATTGAAAATACTTGTACATACTATAATGTTAAGGACTTTTACAGTGTGTAAAACCTCCAATATGTGAGTGCAAAACATTAGCCAGATTAAGTAAAAGGTGATTATTACTGTTTAAAGTAAAAAGGCCTACAATGCATTGCATGTAAGCACATGTTTAAGGTGTGTAATCAAAAAAGGCGTTCAATACAGGATCAACTGGACTTTATTTGTTGCAGAAAACGTTTCGACTTCTGTCCAGAAGTCTTTTTCAATTCTGAATGGAAGCTGTGAGAACGAGAAGTTTTATACAGGCTTACAAGTCACGCACCAACATATGAAATTGGAAACTGAGATAACACCACAAATTAACTAAAATGCCCATTCTATTTAAATTGACAAAACGACACATCCCAGCTTAAACAAAAGGGGGTTTGTAACACATACATGTAAATTGAAAGATCACACCTAACAGTAGGAGGTTCCCTTGAAGTCTCTGTTAGAAGACACAAAACTGTATGTAAATTGACAAACAACACCTCCCAAACAACAAAAGAGGCTGCTCAGAGAACTTTGTTAGTCTAATTTACAGACAAAGCATCCCTGCTCCCATCTGGTGTAAAACGTTTCGGAATCAAATCCAAAACTGAGTTATAAGTCTTACCCCGGAATTACACTGCACGCGGCTCCGCCCCGCTCCGGTCCGCAGGTCGCAGCTGACGTGAGTCCTCGCCCACTGCCTCCGCTCTGCTCAGGTCAGCCTGGATGCGCCGCTCCAAGACACGTGCGAGATCGCGCGATAAATCAAGTGATAAATAAGTAAGTCAGAACAAAACAATTCATTCGGTGGAAAGAAGGAGAACAACTGTAGAGAGACTGCTGCCTTGATCTTCTCTCGTAAATGAGCTACATGGTTTGAGCAACAGGAAGTGATGTTTACATTTCAGAATAAAATACTTTTTTATTTATTTATTTTTGTATTGCGTTATTAGGTGTAGTCATAGTCATAAATATAATAGTTTAGTCATAGAATAGTCATAAATGATAGTTTGACAGCATTTTTGTACAAATAAATCCGTATAGAGCTAGGATTAGTCCGCCCGTGGTGATTTTATTTTGTAAATACGGAAGTTGTGCTCGTTCCTTTTCCTGTTGGTGCGACGTAATCTTCAAAAGTTGACTCCGGCACAGCTCCGTCATCCGGCAGAAATAGAAAAATTTCTAATTTTGACGGACTGCCGTCCGCTCTCCGCAGCTCGCCGCCGCCGTGCGGAGCCAGTGTAAATTCTGTCATTGATTATAATGGGTGCGTATTTGCTGCGGAGGTCGGACCGGAGCGGGGCGGAGCCGTAACGCATGTGGTGTAATTCCGGGGTTAGACAGTTGAAATCTCAGACCTCCTCCTCTGTTAAGAGAAGGTTTTTCTCTCTTAACATACACAGCTTCCTTTACACCCCTTTCAAACCATCTGTGTTCTCGGTCCAAAATTTGAACATTCTGGTCCTCAAAGGAGTGTCCCTTGTCCGTGAGGTGGAGGTGAACGGCTGAATTTTGTCCAGAGGAGGTTGCTCTCCTATGTTGAGACATTCTTTTGTGGATAGGTTGTTTCGTTTCTCCGATGTAACGGTCTGAGCAGACTTCGCTGCACTGGACTGCATAAACCACCCCACTCTGTTTGTGTGTGGGGGTTCTGTCCTTCGGATGCACCAGCCTCTGTCTGAGAGTCCGGCTGGGTTTGAAGTGTACTGGGATGTTGTGTTTGTTGAAAATCCTTCTGAAATTCTCTGAGACTCCAGCAACATAAGGAATGACAATGTTTTTCCGTCTGTTAGACTTTTTCTGTTCATTATTGTGTTTAACAGATTTCCTTGCTGACTTGACAAACGCCCAGTTGGGATATCCGCATGTTTGCAGAGATGTTTTGATGTGTTTCTGTTCCTTTTCCTTCCCTTCTGTCCTTGTGGGGATGTGTTCTGCCCGATGCTGTAAAGTTCTGATGACAGAAAGTTTGTGCTCCAGTGGATGGTGAGAGTCGAACAGGAGATATTGGTCTGTGTGGGTTGGTTTTCTGTAAACTTCAATATTGAGACTGTCATCTCCCTCCATATGCACCAAACAGTCCAAAAAAGGCAGCTTATTGTCGTTAGCATCCTCTCTGGTGAACTTGATGTTGTTATCAACAGAGTTAATGTGTCTGGTGAACGCTTCCACCTCCCTGGCTTGGATTTTGACACAGGTATCATCCACGTATCTGAACCAATGGCTTGGAGTTGTCCCCTCATAGGAGTTTAGGGCTCTCTGTTCCACTTCCTCCATGTAGAGGTTTGCAACAATGGGTGACACTGGAGATCCCATGGCACAGCCGTGCTTCTGTCTGTAAAAACTGTCATTGAACTTGAAATAAGTGGTGGAGAGGCAGAGATCCAGCAGGGTGCAGATGTGATCTGGGGTTAAGTTGGTCCTTTTGTCCAAATCCTTGTCCTGTAGAAGTCTTTTTTTGACAGTTTCTATTGCTTCAGAAATGGGTATGCATGTGAACAGGGAAGTCACATCATACGATACAAGAGTTTCTCCCGGGGTCAGCTTCAAATGTTGAACTTTGTTGGTGAAATCAATGGAGTTTTTAATATGATGAGGTGTGTTTCCAACCAGAGGAGCTAAAATACCAGCCAGATGTTTAGCAACATTGTATGTCACTGAGTTCATGCTGCTCACGATGGGTCTGAGAGGTGTACCTTCTTTGTGTATTTTTGGAAGTCCATACAGACAAGGAGTGGCCTCCCCCGGGTACAGTCTATAATACAATGATCGATTGATTGTTTTCTCCTTTTCGAGTTTTTGTAGACAATCAATGACTTTCTTTTTAAAGGTGTTAGTCGGGTCCCTCTTCAGATGCTCATAGGTGTTACTGTCATTCAGTAGAGCGGTTATTTTCTCCTGGTAGTCCGACGTGTTGAGTATTACTGTGCATCTTCCTTTGTCCGCTGGTAAAATGGTGATGTTTTGGTCTTGGCTGAGTGATGTTATGGCTCTCCTTTCCTGTGGTGTAAGATTTGAAGGAGGCAGTTTGGCACTGGAGAGGGTAGCTGATAAGGTGTGTAGGGAAAAAAAGAGTTATATACTATATATATATCCCAAGGGGTTACATCCTCCCCCTTCTAAAAGTCCAGATGCCCTCATCGGACTATCTACGCAGAACAATTCAATTTACCCTTGTTGGCTAAATTACTTGTCATAAAAAACCCAAGCTAAACTAGAGGAGGCACACACTGGACCACAGTGGCATGGCTCCTTCTTCCAATGGTGATTCTCACTCCACGGTGTACTATCACTAATGGCTCGTCGAAAGAATGTCCAGGCCTGTCATAACTGAGCCGAATGACTGGCTTAATCTCTCGTCGTGACTGATGATTATTAAGGGGCTCTGCAATGGTCCACAGATCTAGGTACCACGGATCATCTTCCTCTGCATCAGACAGAAAACTCCTTGTCAGTTCCGTGCATTGCACTGTCCTCATGCATGTTTGTCTGGATTTTTGTTGAGGACCTTGTTTCTGATCGGTGGTATTCTGGTTTCTCTTCATGATCAACAGGAAACCGAACCAGGTGTCCAATAGGTAGGAGATTATCACGATGCAGAGTTTTGACAACGACTCTACCTTTTTCTGACTTTACCTTGTAAACCGGCAAGCTTGGCAGTTTTTCCACCACTATATAAGGGCTTGAGTTCCACTTATCTCCCAGTTTATTCTTGCCAGGTACACCTGTCATTCGAATGAGTACTCTGTCTCCAGGTTCTAGAACTTGATTTCTTACTCTAGTGTCATAGTATCTTTTGTTGCGCTGGTGGCTCTTGTCTGCAACTTCTTGTGCCAATTGGTAAGCCTGTTGCAACTCTGCTTTCAGCTTTTCAACATACTGAAGGTAACTTTGGTGATCTTTGCCATCTGGAGATGTCCCAAAACATAGGTCAACTGGCAGACGAGCCTCACGACCAAACATGAGGTAGTATGGTGAATAGCTGGTAGAGTCATTTTTCGTACAATTGTAAGCGTGAACCAGCAAACTGATATGTTGACTCCACCTTTGTTTTTGAGAGGGATTGAGCGTGCCCAGCATAGATAGGAGGGTGCGGTTAAAACGTTCCGGTTGTGGGTCACCCTGGGGATGATAAGGAGTCGTCCTTGACTTCTTTATGCCCAACATTTGCAGCAGCTCTTTGATTAATCGGCTCTCAAAATCACGTCCCTGATCAGAGTGAATCCTCGCAGGCAGTCCGTAGTGAATAAAGAACTTGTCAACCAAAATCTTGGCAACGGTTGAGGCTTTTTGATCTTTGCTGACATAGGCCTGGGCGTAACGGGTAAAATGGTCTGTAACCACGAGGACATTGGCCACTCCCTTCACATCAGGCTCAATAGATAAAAAATCTATGCAGACCAGGTCGAGAGGGCCACTGCTAGTGATTTGATTTAGTGGTGCAGCCCGTTGGGGTAGGGTTTTGCGGGCAACACACCTGCCACAATTCTTGATGTAGTCGGTAACATCGGAGACCATCTTGGGCCAGAAAAACCTGTCTCTCAATAGCTCAACGATGCGATCTATTCCAAGGTGCCCAGAATCATCATGAAGCGCCCTGAGTACTTGTGGTCGGAACTGACTTGGGAGAACGAGTTGTAAGTTCTGGCGGCCATCAGGTCTGGAAACTTTCCGGTGCAACAGTCCATCTTTCATCAGGAGTTTTGAACTTTCCCTTTGTAGAAGCAATAACTCAGGATGTCCGTTGGAGGGCCAGACCCCAACTTGAACTGCTTTCTTGGCACGACCAATCACAGGATCTAGGTCTTGTGCTTTGGCCAGATCTACTTTGCTTAGTCTCTCCAAAGGACTTAACTGCAGGTGAGTAAAACAAGCATATGCATCAGGAATAGCACTCGGCTTGGCCCCTAGTTGATCGATAAGTCGCTCTGAGTGCTCGGAGGACTGAGTTCTTTCCACAGGGTGGAAAAGGGCTTTAACTCCAGCGGGGGATATGATTCTCCAACCATGGTCATCATCAATTGCATTGCTGGACAACCAATCAGCATCCACATTATCTTGGCCAGGTTTGTATTGGATGTCAAAATCATAAGTGGTGAGGGTGGCTAGCCACCTATGACCCGTTGCGTTCAACTTGGCGGTTGTAAGTATGTAAGTGAGGGGGTTATTGTCCGGCGGGCTTGGAGCAGTCAAGGGGTTACATCTATATATATATATATATATTGTCATGAACGGCTGTTTCTGTGAAGAACGGGCGGTGGACTCACGAGGTAGCTTGGCGAACTCAGCTTTATTGAACTGTTAATAGCACGACATGTTAACGTCTCGTCAGGCTCAGTTCACAACTGAACACACACACTGCGCATGCTCAGTCTATACTAGCTACGGCAACCCAACTAGGACATATCACCACATCTCCCCCTTTTAGCAGGAAACACACATGTTTCTAAACTACCCTGTATATAACATCCGAACACTAGGACGTTGGGGTAGACTGCCCTCGGTCCACAGCAACGTAGGGATTATTCTGCCCTCGATAGTTGCTGTTCCTATTAATTCGGTGAACAACTAAATATTTTCCCGGTTACTATTTACCCACATCTATGTTTCAACTAAACATTTTTCCAGTTACTATTTACCCACACGTCAAAACTCTATGTTTCACCCTTATACCTACAAACTACACAGGTCTATGTTTCACACTTATACATACAAACTACACAGGTCTATGTTTCACACTTATACATACAAACTACACAGGTCAACTTCACTTTATCCTTTTTTTTTTTTTTTAGTCATTAAGTGTCTCGGTACCTTAGAGGGATTCTGATTACCCTTCCCCTGGAAGTCACCTGTGAACCTTCTGGAGTTGAGCGCTCCACCTCTGGACCCATGTGTCTCTGGTCAGGAGTTCTGGTCGCAGAATCAACACCGTCTTCAGGTGGAAAGCTACTGTTCAGTGTCACTGGAGAATCAGGTGGTTGTAGCTGATCTGGTTGATCTGTGGGAAGTGGGACAGCTTGCAGATGTCTCCGGTTCCGTCTTAATACAGCTCCATTCTCCGTTTCCACCATATACGACCTTGGCTCATGGCATTTGCCGATGACCTTTGCTGGGGTTTTCCAACTCTTTTCACCATCCAGTTTTATCCTGACGTCTTGTCCTGGTTGTAGTGCAGGAAGTGGTTGTGCAGAATGATGGCGATCGTGGAAGAATCTGTAGGTTTCCTTTGTCTGTCTGTCCTTTTGTTGAATCTCATGTCTGTCCACTGGAGCAGCTTTCAACTTGCTCTCCAGCACTGGAAGTGTGGTTCTGATTTCTCTTCCCGTCATCAGTAGTGCAGGGCTCACACCTGTAGCAGCACTAGGTGTTGCTCTGTAGCACATCAGGGCCAGATGGGGGTCAGGCTGCTTCAAAATGTTCTTTGCAGTCTGAACCGCTCGTTCGGCAGCACCGTTCGCCTGAGGGTAGTGGGGGCTGGAAGTTGCGTGCACAAATCCATACTCTCTGGAAAAGTCCTGGAAGTCACTGGATGTAAATTGAGTTGCATTATCACTCACCAGTTCCAGTGGAATTCCCCACCTCACGAACATGCTCTTGAGTCGACTTATGACTTCACGACTCGATGTGGAAGACAAACGAACTATTTCAATGTCTCTGGAATAATAGTCCGTTACAATGAGATAATTCTTACTCTCATGCTCGCACAGATCTGCTGCTATGCGCTGCCAGGGCCCCCCTGGTAGAGTAGAAGTCAGGAGAGGTTCGTGCCTCTGTGTTGGTTTGTGTTCGATGCAGAATTTACATGTTGACACAATCTGTTTAATCTCAGCACTGATGCCCGGCCACCACACTGCCATCCTGGCGCGTGCTCGGCACCGTGTTAGTCCTTGATGTCCTTTGTGTATCTCTGACAGCACCTCAGCTCTCTGCGCAGAAGGAATGACCAGCCGGTCCTCGAATAACACCAAACCATCAGCTTCTGAGAGATGTGCTCGTGCTGAATGGTAACGATGAAGAGATGAGTTCCTCGCTGTTCTTGGCGGCCATCCGTTCCTGATGAACTTTATAATCTGCTGCAGTTCATGATCGTGCTGAGTTGCCTCTCGGATCCTTGAAAGTCTTTGGGATGAGGCTGGTGCATTCACCATAACTGATTCAACATGTGCCTGTACAATGTGATCTGTAAGTAAGTAAGTAAGTAATGTTTATTTCTAGAGCGCTTATCACAGACATAAAATCACAAAGCGCTGTACAACAAAATCAATGGCAAAAGTATACACAGAATAAAACAAGCATAAAATCTACAAATATCAATCAATGCAAGATACAATAAAATCATGACATAAAAGCCTGAGCAAATAAAAGTGTTTTCAGTTGTTTTTTAAAAACCTCAACAGAGTCAGCAAAACGAAGCTGCAGGGGCAGACTATTCCAAAGCCTGGGGGCCACTGACTGAAAGGCCCTGTCCCCTTTAGTTTTCATCCGCGTACGTGGAACATCCAAGAAGTTCTGGGTCTGTGATCGTAGGTCACGGGCAGCAGAGTATTTAGTCAAAAGCTGACAAAGGTATACAGGAGCCTGGCCATTTAAAGCTCTGTACGTGAGCACGAGGACTTTAAAACGGATTCTAAACTCAACTGGGAGCCAGTGAAGTGAATGCAGAACTGGAGTGATGTGGCAGTATTTACTGGATCTAGTGAGAAGTCTGGCAGCTGCGTTCTGTATCACTTGTAGGCGTGATACAGAAGACTTGTCCAGGCAGGTAAAAAGGGCATTGCAGTAGTCTAGACGTGATGACACAAAAGCGTGAATAATGTTTTCCAGTTCAATTCTGGACACCATAGGTCGTATTTTAGAAATATTTCTTAAATGAAAGAAACAAGAACGGGAAATAGTCTTAATGTGAGTCTCAAAACTTAGTGAAGATTCAAATGTGACTCCAAGATTTCTTACTTTTGCTTTGGCTGCTGGGCAGAAAGAGTTAATTTTCTGATTGATTTCAGAGTGAAGGTGACTGGGAGCAGAAATCAAAGTCTCTGTCTTACTGGTGTTTAAAACCAAAAAGTTACTGGCAAGCCAGTCACTTATACGGGACAAGCATTGGACAAGGATGGCTAACATGTCCAGCTGGTGTGGTTTAAATGAAATATACAACTGAATATCATCAGCATAAATGTGGTAGGAGATATCAGAAAAGGATTGAATAATGCTGGCGAGTGGGATAATATAGAAGGAAAACAAAAGCGGACCCAGAACCGAACCTTGAGGCACCCCACAATTTAAGGGGGCATAGTCAGAGGAGAACCTGTCTGTCTTGATGCAGAAAGTTCTGTGCGAGAGGTATGATGTGAGCCAGTCCAAAGCTGAGCCAGAAATACCAGCCAGAACCTGCAGCCTGTTTAATAAGACTGCATGGTCAACAGTATCAAAGGCAGCACTAAGATCCAACAGGACCAACACAGAGCATTTTCCATCATCGGCAGCCATCAACAGATCGTTGTGAACTTTTAAAAGAGCAGTTTCAGTGGAATGGTGTTTTAGAAAACCAGACTGAAGTGGATCAGAAATCTGTAACTGACAGAACCAGGATTTGAGTTGGGTTTCTACAACTTTTTCAAGTACTTTACTGAAAAAAGTAAAGTAGTCTCATCACTCACATGTCTCTGTGGCCTCCTGGATAGGGTGTCGGCTACGACCAACTGTTTGCCTGGAACGTGCTCTGCTTCCACGTTGAATCTTAAAAGCCGCATCAGGAGTCTCTGGCACCTTGGAGGGGCTTTGTCCAGGTCATAAGTGTTTATGAGTGGTACAAGTGGTTTGTGGTCTGTTTGCAGAACGAAACTGTCCATTCCTTGAACGTAGCGTGCAAATCGCTCACACGCCCACACACCTGCTAAACACTCCTTTTCGATTTGAGAGTATCTTCTCTCAGCATCAGACAGCGTGCGGGAGCAGAATGCCACGGGCTTTAATCCATCCTCGTGTTCTTGTAGTAGAGCTGCTCCTAAGCCGTAGCTGCTTGCATCTGCGCTGATAACAGTTTTTCTACTTGCATCATAATATGCAAGAGCTGGGGCTGACACCAACATGGCTTTAACAGCTTTAAACGCCTGTTCTTGTGTGTCGTCCCATACCCACTTGTTCTCTCGTCGTAGCAGACTGGTGATCGGGTGTAGCTTGGTGGAGAGGTCTGGCAGGAATCTCCCCACATAGTTAATCAGGCCCAGGACCTGACGGAGCTCCTCCACATTTGTGGGACTCTGCATCTTTGTGATGGCTTCCACTTTCGTCGGGTCTGGTTTTATTCCTTCACCGCTGATGATGTGACCAAAGTAACGAGTTTCTGCTTTGCTGAAATGACACTTTGCTTTGTTCAGCTTCAAGCCGCTGTTTTTGATGGTTTTCAAAACTGCATTCAGGTGGTTGTCATGTTCCTGTTTAGTCTGTCCATAAACAAGGATGTCGTCCATGACTACGACAACACCTTCATGGTCACTTAACAGTGTGGACAACTGTCTTTGAAAGATTTCTGGGGCTGACGTGATACCAAAAGGTAACCGCTTATAACAGAATCTACCACTGGGGGTTATAAATGTTGTCAGTTTTCTGCTCTCTGCATCCAGAGGGATCTGCCAGAAACCACATGACGCGTCTAAGGTTGAAAACACCTTAGCTCCTGCCAGCTTTGGGGCAATGTCCTCCAAAGTTGGTAAAATATAACGCTCTCTTTTCACTGCTTTGTTTAAGCGTTTTAGATCCACACAAATTCTTACTTGGCCGCTGTTTTTCTTTTCAACAGGAACCATTGGGGCGCACCAATCAGTAGGCTCAGTAACCTCTTCTATGACGCCCAAATCTAGCATTCTTTTCAGTTCTGCCTCAACCTTAGAAAGGAGAGGAAATGGGACGCGTCGTGGCGTTGTCAGGCTGTAGGGCTCTGCATCTGCTCTCAGTTCAATTTTTACCGGGTTGCATTTTAGCAGGCCTATTTCTCCAAAAACATCCTCTAAGAGGTCTGTATTAATATTATTAATTCTCCTGACTAAACCCATCTTCCTAGCTACACTACCTCCCAACAGGTTATGAGCATAGGGTCCCTTTATAACTGTGACCCAGAAACTGTATTTCTGTCCTTTAAACTGACTTATGGCCATAAACCTGCCTACACAGTGGACTTCACCTCCAGGGCTGGTGACCAGTGGCATTTTAGCTTCTGTGACTAATCTTGGGCTATTTGGCAGTCTATTAAATGTAGTCAGCGACATCACTGTTATATCTGCACCTGTGTCGATTTTAAATCTGACTGTACAGCCATTTATAGGTAATTCTACAAGCCACTCACTTTCTGAATCTGGCTGCTCTATTATAGCTGGCTTTACATTAGTTACTGCTCCAAGAAAAATCATGTCGTCACTCTCTACTGAATTGTTAGAAACTACTGTCACCTCTTTCAGCATTTTTGATTTGCAGACTATTTCAAAATGTCCCAATTTATTGCATTTATGGCACCTCTTGTTCTTTGCTGGGCATGGCTGCGTTTTTCCATGTTGTCTATTGCAGCGTGAACATGTGAAGGGGTCTTTGGGCTCACTGGGCTCCGGTTTTCGCCTCCATCTTGCGTCGTTGTCGCTCTTTGATGTTTTAAAATGGCGTCCCCCTTGACTCATAGCGTCGACCATGTGTTCGACACGCAAGCTAGCACTCTGCTGCTTTATTTGTTCACTTTGCCTTGCTATCTGAATAGCTCGTTCCAGCGTGAGGTTTGCCTCCAACTGCAGTTTTTCAGAAATACTGTGGTCCAGTATTCCAATCACAATTCTGTCTCGAATGTGTTCATCTTTTGTGCCTCCAAACTCACAGTTTTGAGCTAGTTCATATAAACTTCTGACAAATGCTTCGACTGGCTCTCCGGCTTTCTGCACTCTTTTATGAAAGCAAGCTCTGTCGTGAATAACATTTCTTCTTGGCACAAAATGGTCGCTGAATTTCGCCATTACCGTCGTGTAATCTAGCTCAGGATGCGTCTCCTCGATTTCTTCATATTCATCAGCCGCCACATTTACTCTCTCGTACACAAACGAGTCGTAAATAGCCTCTGCCTCTCTTCCCAGGGCATAAAGAAGCGTGTTAACTTGTACCTCTCCGCTCTCTCCGTCCAACTTTGACGCTATTCTGTAGCGATCAAAGCGACGCCGCCACATCGGCCATTCTGCCGGGCGCGAAAAGTCGAAGGATTCGGGTGGACCGAACTTTGCCATTTAACTCAGTAACTCACTCAGTAAGGCGTCCTGTCGGCCACTTCTGACACCATGTCATGAACGGCTGCTTCTGTGAAGAACGGGCGGTGGACTCACGAGGTAGCTTGGCGAACTCAGCTTTATTGAACTGTTAATAGCACGACATGTTAACGTCTCGTCAGGCTCAGTTCACAACTAAACACACACACTGCGCATGCTCAGTCTATACTAGCTACGGCAACCCAACTAGGACATATCACCACAATCTATATATCTATATATCTATCTATCTATATCTATATATCTATCTATCTATATCTTATATATATATATATATATATATATATATTATTGTTTGCCAACTTTTTTCAAGCTAAAACAATGAACTGTGCACTATCTGATTTTTTAATGGAGAAATTGCTTATCCTACTTTGAAGAAATAAAGCATAAAGTTAAAGGGAGTATAAATTATTCTCTGTATTGGTACTAGCATCCACATATTTGCAAAGGAAATGACAGGAAAACTGCTAAAACAAGTCTTTTTTTGTGTGTGTTGTGGGTATATCATTCTTTAAAATTCAGTTTTACTTTGTATGTTAGTTATGGTCAAAACTTGAAAGAGCCACTGTGAGGAACCAAAGAGCAACATGTGGCTCCAGAGCCGCAGGTTAATGCTCCTCAGCTTTCTGTCCGAGGTGAGCGAGGCAAAAAGTATGTGAGCTGGGTGAGTGGGGTCCTTCATGATGCAGGTGGCTCTCTTCCTGCATCTAGAGGTGTAGATGTCTGTGATGGTGGGGAGACTGACTCCAACAGACTTCTGTGCAGCCTTCACCACTCTCTGTAGAGCTTTTCTTTCTGCAGCTGTGCAGCCTCCATGCCACACGTTGATGCTGGAGCACAGGATGCTCTCCACTGCACACCTGTAGAAGGAGGTGAGGACTGAGCTTCCCAGACCAGCTCACCTCAGCTGCCTGAGGAAGTAGAGTCTCTGATGATCTTTCTTGATCAGGCTGGTGGTGTTGTTGCTCCAGCTGAGGTTGTCATTCAGGTGCACACCCAAGTACTTGTAGCTGGAGACCACTTCCACTGCAGATCCTCTTATGTTGGGGGTGGGTGTAGGTGTGTTTCTGAAGTCCACGACCATCTCCTTCGTCTTCTTAACATTGATGTGAAGGTTGTTCTTCCTGCACCAGCTCTCCAGGTGTTCCACCTCCTGACTGTAGCTGGACTCATCATTGTTTGTGATGCATCCCACCACAGCTGTATCATCTGCAAACTTTACAATATGACAGCCTGGATGGGTAGGTGCACAGTCATACGTGAGCAGAGTGAACAGGTCTTAGTCTGCATGTTTTTGTCGGATTTTTCAGCCAACAAATGATTTCTTATACAAGAAAGTTAATTCTCAATAGTCCAGGTATCAAATCCGCTCATTCTCAATCAGTTCATCTGGACAGTTTCTTTTTAGCAGAAACGTTTCACCCTCACTCCAGAGGGCTTCCTCAGTCAGAGTAGTCCAAAGCACACTGAAGTTAACCCACCAAGTAAGCAACTTATGTGGACCAACCAGTTTGCTGTAGCCAAGATGGTTTCTGGGGGCGTGTCCCTCGTCGACTCCTCCCAGGCAGGCAGACATGTCTTATACAGATTTCTTATACAGTTAAATTTCCATTAACATCTGCGTTGTGAGCTGCTCTTCCTGGTTTGTGTTTCTGATGTAGCTCAGTGTTGTTTATGTAAATGCCACCACGATGAAGGTGGCGGCCACAGCGCCTTGTGGTTTCTCCTCTTGCTGTGTGTTTGTGCTCCTTTTTACTTTCTTTGTCAGTTGTCAGTCACACAGGAAAATGTCACCTCACATTATCTGCTCACCTTTCTCAACTTCTGCTCACAACTAGTCCACAAAATAATTTCACGTTTTCATTCCAAACCGAGTGTAATTTTGTCATCTTCTTTTTTTATTTATTTCCTCCAACAGAATAAGTGATAGACTTTCTGATGAGATCAGTTTTGTTGTTCTTGATGTGCGTGTGCCCCAACACCCACCAGTATTACAGAGCTGCTGGTGCGCTTTCACGCTTCAGCTTAAGTGAATGTTGACAGTATGCTTTGCTTCACAGCTCCTGCGATCAACATATGTCGTGCCTGTCTTAATTAATTCCATCTAAAGTAATACATTTTATCATTTTTATTTTGTCCAACTTGTGACTCTCACATTTGTAGTAAGAGATTGTGGAAGGAATGCAGGCATGTGGTGAAGGATAATTAAAAATGGTTTTATCAATTGGGCAAACATCCAAAAATAGTGACATGACAAGATTAATGTGAACTAACAGGATAATCTGGCATAAATACTGGGAGGGGGACTGCTGTGAGACAACAGATGTGCTGATCACTAACAAAATTCATGTGTTTCTGAGTTCTGCTCAAAAAAAATTCTGTTCGTTTTTTTTTTTGTCTCCCAGTGGGGGAAGCCAGAAACCTGATACCTATGGATCCAAATGGTTTATCAGACCCGTACGTTAAACTCAAGCTCATCCCAGACCCAAAGAACGAGACCAAACAGAAGACCAGAACCATCCGTTCCTCTCTCAATCCCTGCTGGAACGAGTCTTTCACCTTGTGAGTGGAAAAAAACCTGCACACTATGATGTCAATGAGAAGATTTTAAAGAGAACTTTGATTTGTGACGACACTTTTTTTTTTTCTGTGTGTTTGTGCAGTAAGCTGAAAGCATCCGATAAGGACCGACGTTTGTCCATCGAGGTGTGGGACTGGGACAGAACCACTCGGAATGACTTCATGGGCTCCATGTCGTTCGGCGTGTCGGAGCTCATCAAAGCTACCCACTGTGGATGGTCAATTATTTAATGGGCTAAACTCTCAATTAAACTGTCATGGCATTGACGCTACAAGTGTATTTGAAATACAGTAGTCCCTCATTTATCCCGGGGGTTACCCCCCACCACCACCACCTTGCAATAAGTGAAAAACCGTGAAGTAGAAATGCTACATTTACTTTTGTATTTTTTTATTTAACACTTAAGTTAAATTGACAGATTTCTGAGTTGAAACAACAAACAAAAGCAGTTCAGTCAACTCATACATTTAAATCAACTAAACTAAAGCAAAAGTTTGTTTAGCAACAGTTTATTAATCAAGATAACTTGATCATGTTTATTCACTCAAGTTGAGTGAGTAGTAATGCTTTAAAATTCTGAGGCTTTAGAAACCCGTACTCACCAGCCACAGTCCGGTTCTGGTCTGGTTCTGCTTGGCTCTCTGCAGCCGTTGAGCACCAAGACGCTTTTAGAGAGAGCCAACCCAAAACAACACAGAAAACGCCGGACCTCCAAGCAACACCTCCCCGCTCGAGAGGCCTCATGTGCCGGCAAGCAGCACTCAGACTGACCGATGAGGCTGGAAGTAGTTCTGGTCCAATTCCCAGTTGGTTCCATAGCTGTCTGCATCCACTGAGCACCGAAGTCACTATGAATAAGGACTGAACTTTTTTGGATCGGATCAAAACTTTCCCGCCATTTCAACAGAAAGCAGCTTTGCCTTCTGGGTATTGTAGTCCTTTTGACTGGCGATACAGTGTACGCTTATTGAGAGAAAACTGCAAAATGTCGGCTCCTGTCCCAAATATTTTTTTTCCTTAACTTTTTACTGTATCCTGTACTGTCGCAATCACGTGAATAATAATAAGGTTGACAATCATATGTCATGTACAATATTTTTATTTTTATTTCTTTATTTTTTGTTGTGTACAATCTTACTTTGACAAACCGTGAAAGAATAAGTCCACAAAAGTCGAACCACGAAGTAAAGAGGGACTACTGTATATGAGCTCTAGAATATGACACATGGACAATAAACTGAGAAGAAAGAAAGTCTTATCAATTGTACACAGAATTACTTGTTATTGATCAGAGGCGCAGGGAAGCCAGAAGAAAGATGTTTCCCTGTGATCAGCTGTCAAAAACTGAGTTGGACGTATATAAAGTCAAAAGGGTCAAAATTTTAGTTTTCAAAAAGCCGTCTGACTTTTTATAAACGCCATATTGTTTAGTTCTGTGAGCCTTTATGCATCAAATCTAGGCCAAATGAATTATTTTCATTGGCATATGACTTGTAGGGCTGTCGGGACGCCATTTAGTTCAAATTATTATTCAGTTTTTATTCATCTTACTGTGCATGGCTTGCTTCTTTAGATCCTCCACAAAACAAGAGGTTTGTTTTTTCTGTCTGCATCTGAAAGAATCATTTTTCATCTGTTTAAAATAAGTGAAATAAAGTATGCATACCGTTACACCTCCATTAGGTTTGATTGAACCCAGGAGGATATTGTGCGTAACGTAGCTGGAAACAGAATCTCCTGCTGAGGCCTCTTTTACCTTGTCTGTTTAGTCTCAGTCTAATAGCACCAAACTTTTGGTCTTGTTAGTCCCAGCGCACCCACCACACTACTTCATTCAAGTCCAGTCGATCAATTCTGTGGTGAGCAGGAACTCAAGAGCGTACCCAAAAATGTTGGCAGAAAATTTAGAAACTCCTTCAGTGTGTCTGTTTTTCTGTGTGCAGCTGCATTTGTTTTGTAGTGAATCAGATAATTAGACAAGCTGCTAACAGAGCAGACATGCAGATGTTCAGAATATCTGGTTCTTCTAAATGGGTGGACAGAAAGACGATGAATTGAAAGTAAATAAGTAAATCACATTTTTCTAATTGAGTGTTCTTTTTCTGCCTTTTCAGGTACAAGTTGCTGAACCAGGAGGAGGGCGAGTACTACAACGTTCCCATCCCCGAGGTGGACGACGTCAACCTGGAGCTCCGACAGAAGTTTGAGGTGAGAATCAGGGTCAGCAACATTTTTCACGTGTCTGTTGTGCACACTCGCGCAGACTTGAACAAAACGTGTCCTTCTTGCTCGTGTCACCATGGTAACTTTACCATCTTTCTGCCTTTTCCTGTGTTCACAGAAGAAAAGGAAAGAAAAACTCCATAGTTTTGTTTTTTACACGTCATTTGTATATACAGTATTGTGTTTGCAGTGCTGACAGCACACAGTATACAGACAAAAAAGCAGCACGTAGTACTTTGGAGTTTTGTCTTTTGCACCGCAGGGTCACTTCTACATCAAGTTCAATCTTAAGTTTACATTTGTGACACAACACAACTAAACCAGAGAAATATATTACTTGAGCAAAAAATAATAATATTACTTGAGCAAAAAATTAAAAAAAATAGAATTTACTTTATTTCTGCAGCTTCTACAGGATGTAATCTGAGAATCTTCACCAGCATACAGGATGTAATGTAAAGAAGTTGCAGCACAGCAGCATAAAAGTTTGTGAAAAATATATTTTTTAAGTGTGGCTGAAGCCAATTTCAAATGATCCCCAGTCATAACAGTTCATTTGTTTATGTTTTGTGTTTTTAACTCCAGTTTTCTCTTGTATTAGAACCATATTTCAGTGTTTTTGCAACTTTTATCCTGTTCTTTAATCTGACTGATTTTTGCAGGATGTTCTTCAGCATTTGGACTTTTTTTTTTTGGTGCTTCCAACAGATAAAATTGAGATCTGATTATGTTCATGGCAGAAAATACACTCAGTGATGTTTAAAACATTGCTGTTTGGATGATACAGTAAATGTTTCTCATTTATCATTCTGCCATGCTCTTTCCTTGTGTATTGCAATCAAATGTCGCCCTCTTGTGGCCACTTTATTAACTACAGCTTTTTTCTACATAAGCCATAATCAAACATTTATTCTGGATATTACTGTGGTACAATATGGCTGCCGAGTGAAATTGGTTTGGATTTGAAATAAATAAAAACAACAGAGTTTTATCAGTTTAATAAACTCCAGCTCTGGGTTTTCATACTGAGTGTAAACGTCCTCTCAAGAGCCTTGGCTTTAATTTCCTGCTTTTCTCCATACTGTACAACACTGACCTTGGCTTTCCCCTGAGGCTGTTGTCTTCACACAACTTGTGGTTCCCATGGAAACTAGGATGGGATGCAACAGATGTGAATGATTTTACATGCTGCAGTCGGGCCTTTGATCGCCGTGGAGTTCACAGATAAAACGTCACAACAAGGGATGAATGTAATAACTCTGTGTTTTTGCCATTTTTTTGGAGCTGATCACTAATAAGAGGGTTTCTTCTTTCTTCTAGGCCTGTCAGTTAAATATCCACTATCTGAAGGTAGCTCTCCTTCCTGCTTCCTTTGTTTCTCTCTCATGTGCAGCCTGCTTCACATTTTACTCACTGGATAAGGATTGTTTGTGGATCTCTGCTGTGGTTCCACAAATTAATCAGATTTACTAACAAAGGCCTTCTACCGTTAAGCCCTTCTAGTTTGCATCTCTGTTTCTCACACATGTATACACTAACTTTTTGCATATTTCTGAACTATACCTACATGATAACTAAAAATATATAATTTGCAAATATATATATATAAGCAAATTTTTATGTGAAAACACAACTCAATTTGGGGATTTTTGAGCCACAAGTAGTTTCTACTGCAACTCAAATATTTGAAGTCCTTTCGTTTGCCTTTAAATAAGTTGTTCAGTTTTTCAAATCTGTCTTAAAACAAAAACAAATGTGCAGCTTTCAGATGATTTTATTATACAAAAAGGAAAACTGAGGCTGTAGTTTTTCTAACTTATTCAGTTGATTTGCTTCAAATTTTTTTTTTTAGATATTTGACAAAAGGAAAAATCAAAGTTTGTGGCCTAATGTGTTATCTCAATGGACGGTGGCTGTTGGGGACTAAATGGGGATTTTAATTTGACTCAGTGTTGCAAGAAAACACACACATTGTCTGTGGCGGTGACATTAAATTCTGCCTGTCTGTGAAGAGTGAGCCGTGCAGCCATGTTTTAAATATCAAAGGTTACCGTCATGTACATATTGCAACACAGAACTGTAGGTTGTGCACAATGTTAAGTTGCCCACCTCCACCCACATCATACCTGACTCGACCACTTTGTACTCGCCTTGGCAACTGCACCCAAATTGATGGTTTAATCTACCAGAGCGCACTGAAGAAATGAGGATAGGCAGATCTGAAACAGTATTTTAATAATTACCATCATCTTATGTAAGCTCTCTTGTGACAGGCAGCTGTGGATGAGTGGTTAGAGCAGTCATCCTGCAATGGGAAAGTTGGGGGTTCCACCAGCAGTCACATGCTGAAGTGTCCCTGGGCAAGACATTGAACCCGTCATTGCCTCAGATGTGTGTCCCATCGGTGTATGAATGTGATGAAGCACTGATTACTCTTTGCAGAGATGTATTAGAGTGCTGTATGTGTGGAGGTAAATGAGGTCACAGACTGTGTTGTAAAGAGCTTTGAGTGTCTTGATTAGCTGGAAAGGCAATATCAACAAGGTGTTGACACAAGTCCATCCATCCATCCATCCATCTTCTTCCGCTTATCCAGGGTCGGGTCGCGGGGGTAGCAGCCTAAGTAGGGAGGCCCAGACTTCCCTCTCCCCAGCCACATGGAGCAGCTCCTCTGGGGGAATCCCAAGGCGTTCCCAGGCCAGCCGAGAAACATAGTCCCTCCAGCGCGTCCTGGGTCTTCCTCTGGGTCTCCTCCCGGTGGGACATGCCCGGAACACCTCACCAGGGAGGCGTCCAGGAGGCATCCTAACCAGATGCCCGACACAAGTCAACAAGTTACAAAGCACAGCCCATTTACCATTTACAGGTTTGAGACACCTGCTTGATGACTATTTAAGGAGGAAAAACAATTCCCATAAGCATTTGAACAAGTTCAAAGTTCAAGCCTCTGCAGCTCAAGTGAGAAAACTGAGCCCTACATCACATCTTTGGATATTCTGGAGACCCCCTCGTGAATGCTGTTCATCAACTAGTCTCCAACAGTCTTAGCCCAGTGAGATAGTGCTGTTAATTCAGCCAGATGATGTTCAGGCTGCTGTTTAATATACAGGTAGTCCTTGACTTACGACGTGGATCCGTTCCTACGCGGCATCGTAAACCGATTTTTGACGTGTCGGAATATACGTACATACTGCACCATATACATGTACAGTACTGTATTACCAAGCACTTAGCCTATCCTAACACAGTACCCTACATAATTATCAAAAAACACATACGTTTGGGAGCCATAATGAAGTGCAAAAAGAGTTAATGGCCTACTGGGATGCTGGTGACGCCGTTCTCCTCGGTCCATCCTCCGTATTCCATTTACGACGTAAAACCGCCGTCCAGAGCGTTTACAGTAAGGCCTCCGCCGATGTACTTTTCCACTGCTGCGCCACTGGTTCTGCCGGTCCACCTCGGTCCAGAGCGCTTACAGTAAATAACGTATTCCTCCGCCTCTGTATCCCTCCGCCGCTGCACCGCGTACAGTACAATACTGTATTCTTCCGCCGCAGCAGCTGCTGCGTAACTCGAAATAAGGCTGTTCATAGTAAATGGGAGATGCGTCGTAACCACGAAACGTCGTAACCTGAGGACTACCTGTACCAGATTATTTACCGTACATTATTAGTGTTTAGTGTATACAAGATCCTTGTATACTGTTTCTTTTTATACTTTATATTTTTGCTATTTTTGGGTGTAACTGGGACCTTGGATGCACAATTTCCTCATGTACCACATTCATTCATTCAACCTTTATTTAAATCTTTTGAACCTCATGGGCTCATTTACGAAAGCGACCTGCTAAAACTAAAGAACAATGAACAGCAGTGATAGAATTTCATTAAACAATAAACAAACAAACAATAAACAATAGAAAACAAAAAGAGAGAAAAAACAAAAGATTTTTTTTTTTTTAACAAAGTATCAAAAAACTAGCAAAACATTATAAGTACACATTCGCACATGTGATGCGAATGACAATAAAGAACCTTGAACCTAGCCTGGTTAAAACCAGACCCTTGTCCTTCACTTCGCTTCGTACTAGCAGTGAAGGGAAATGAGAATTGAGCGGAGCTGTGCAGGAAGGCGAGGGCCAGGCTACCTTGAACCTGGAATGTTCCTTTTTTTAACGTATGTTTGTTCCTCAAAGCACCATTGGATTGTTTCAGGCAGATTTGAAAGACTGTGATAAATCATTTGAAGTGCAAATGATTCTGTAGATTTTTTTTCCCCCAAGAAAAACAAAACAAATATCAGCTGTCCTAAACATATTAAAGAAACACGACTACCGTCATCTCACCTAACAGCTTTGCTGCTGTAAATATTGGTCTAAAAGCAC
The DNA here is from genome assembly GCA_038048925.1 of Garcialebias charrua. NCBI lineage: Eukaryota > Metazoa > Chordata > Actinopteri > Cyprinodontiformes > Rivulidae > Garcialebias > Garcialebias charrua. Next base: position 36,348 of record JBBPBX010013694.1, read on the forward strand.
AGCAGCTAACATCCTTAGCATTTCTTAAATTCTACACGAACACCAGACTGCGTTGTTGTTAGTAAATTTGTGGAGCTCTCTGACCTCTGCTTGCTGCCATCATCTTCATCAGTGGTCAGGAGAGCTTCACCTCCTCACTGGGGGAACACCGCCCGCCTTCTACTAGTCTCACCTGGACTATAAAAGGCTGCGAGGGCACGAAGCATGAAGGACACCCACTCTGAAGCTGTGTGGATGAAAACACCAGGTGTGTGTGTGTGTGTGTGCGTGCGTGCGTGTGTGTGTTTTGGATTTTTCCACATGATGGCAGTGTTATATTTATTATAAGGCTGTCAGTGTAATAAAAATTAGTTTGAGATGAAACCACACATTTTGGTTTTGTCAACAGTTTCATTCATTCATTCAACCTTTATTTAGTCAGGTAAATCTTTTGAACCTCATGGGCTCATTTACGAAAGTGACCTGCTAAAACTAAAGAACAATGAACAGCAGTGATAGAATTTCATTAAACAATAAACAAACAAACAATAAACAATAGAAAACAAAAAGAGAGAAAAAAACAAAAGATTTTTTTTTCTTTTTTTTAACAAGAAGTAATTTATTTGAAGTTTTCTCATTTTTATGAATTAATATTTGGTCTGGTCGGTGTTAGTCACAGTGAAGTTTTTATGAATTTATTCCTAAAGTGACCACTCGGTGTCGACCTGAGGTAAGGTGACAACAAGAGGCTGCAGACAGATCACGTTCTCACACAGTTGAAATAATAACAAAACACTTTTGCAACAAATGGTTTGGTTTTCACAGAATATCAATAATTATATGGATTGAAATTGTTTTTTTAGTTCTCCACACCAGTTAAGACCCAGTTTGCTGTTTTTCTTCATTTGCTTTGGATATTTTCATGCTGAACATCTATTGCTGGTTTGTGTGAACTGACCTGAACCAGCTCTACATGCAGGACCCACTGAAGCAAGTAAACATGCAACACTTATTGTAGAGCGTATCACAATGAGTCAAGAGGAGAGCAGTGGTTGCCCTGGCAACGGCGCTCATTGTCCTGCAACTTGCAAGCGATGCTGTCTGACTCAAAAGACAACAGCTGGTGGGGACCCTAATTGCCCTTTAAAAAAAAATACATGTTTGGCAAACAGATCTTTTTAACAATGGGGAACTTTTAAAACTCTGAGATCTCCTGCAGAACAACCAGCTGGCACTTTTTTCAGGATTACAAAAGTCTGTAAAGATGTTAGGAAACAACATGACAAAAAAAAAAAAAAAAAACATGAAGTTGGGATTGAAATAAAACATCAGCCTAATTTTTACCACCTTAGATTCATATAAAGGTTATATTTATTATCAATGACTGTATTTTAGTTTATTTGCTAGCATGCCAAACACTGTAAAAATGTTCATGATGAACAAAAATGTTCAGTTTGAAACGTACTTAACTAATAATTTCATTGTTTTAGGAGAGGGTTTCAAATGATCTGCATGGTGCAATAAACTGGTTGTAGAGTCGTTGTTTTTTGAAGAGCTGAAAATGTTTAAAATTAACTGCTCATTGGCTGAAAAAGCATGCGGCCTGCACTATTTATTCATTCCTCACAGTTATAAATCAAGCAGCACTGAAAGGTGCAGCAGAAACAGAACGTCACTCTTTTATGATCTGATTTAAGACACAGCGGATGCAACAGTCTTTAACTGCTTTTATCTACGTGTGTGTGTGTTGTACACGGCAGAAAGCCAAGCTGGGCCACGGTAAGAAAGTGATCACGCCATCAGACCACCGGCGCTTCAGCTTCCCTTCAGGTAACCTGGACCGAGTCCGACTCAACGACTTCAACTTCCTCGCCCTGCTGGGGAAGGGCAGCTTCGGCAAGGTGGGAGCTGAAACTTTGCACCAGTTAGAACGTTTCAATCAAATATTTTGTTTCAGCTTGACCTTTGACCCATGCTGCTCCAACACAGGTGATGCTGGCAGAGATGAGATCCACAGAGGAGCTGTACGCCATAAAGATCCTGAAGAAAGACGTGGTGATTCAGGACGACGACGTCGAATGTACGATGGTGGAGAAGAGGGTGTTGGCCCTGAGAGACAAGCCGCCCTTCCTCACGCAGCTGCAGTCCTGCTTTCAGACTGTGGTGAGTAAAAACCTCGGCTCCTGCTGACGTTGCAGCTTTTCTCCCACCTTGATGAAAAAACAAATACATCTTTACTTAAGGAAGCCATTGTTCTCCCACAACAATCTTCTGTCTTATTTCTGCTCAGTTCCTGTGAGTGTATCTTTACGCTTTTACTTTTTTTTGGCACTCGGTCTCCACCCCCCCTGCAGAGGAAATCGAAAGGTGAGCCGAGACCAGAGCGGAATATAAAGTCTGTAATGTGACGTTGGCTCTGCGTCAGTAACTCTTAAATAAAAGCTTTACTGATTAAAGCTGCCTGGGATGAAACACGAGGATGATGCTACACAAACAGCAGTCTAGACCAGGGATGTTACGTCTACATTGAATCTACCAACTGGAACAACTTTGTCTTGCTGTCTGCACAAACTGTACATCTAACAAGAACCTCCTTCTGTTATAGGATCGGCTTTACTTTGTGATGGAGTACATTAACGGGGGAGACCTCATGTATCATATCCAACGTATGGGCAAGTTTAAGGAGCCTCAGGCAGTGTAAGTGTACATGGAAAAAACTGGTTTTTTGTGCTTCATTTTTACATATTTTCCTACATATGATTTGCCTAATAATAAAGAGATGAGAGAAAATAAAGGGAGGAAGATGGTGATGGACACGATAATCCATTGAGTGAACTGGTTCCTGTCTTCAGCTTTTATTTTTTGGTTTACAGTAGTCCCTTATTTATGGCAGGGGTTACAGTCTGATCCCCCCTGCAATAAGTGAAAATCTGCAAAGAAGGGACATTATATTTATTTTAGTGTCTATATACATATTAAGGCTTTAGAAACCCTACCCACACTCTTGCAATGTTCTAAACTCTTAAACCTACGTCATTTTAACAACATACGTATATGTAGCTACTAAATTTTACTCACCTGCTCTGCAGAACAGCAGCGGCTCAGTTCGGCTCGGTTCGGGTCCGACGCGGTTCTGTTTCTGCAGACCTACCCTGCAGTGACAAAGCACACAATGTTCTAAACTCTTAACAGCTCTGAAGAATCAGTGGCTCGGTTCCGGCCCGGCTGACCTACCCTGCCGATTTTGGTCCGGTTATGTGCAGCCCTTGAGCACCGAAATGCATTTTGGAGGGAGTCAGACTTTTGGATGGCCAGCATGGGACCAGACGGTGGTCTGATTGAGTCCAAATCTGGATGAAAAAAACTCCCGGAGGGCTCCAAAGAGAACGCCGGACCTGCAGCGGTGCCTCCCCACTCAAAAGTCCTCGTGTGCTGGATAGCAGCTCTCAGATTCACCGATGAGTCTGGAGGTCCAGTTCTACTCCGGTTCTGGTCCGGTTCCTGCAGCTCTGTGTAACAGCTGGGCGCCAAAGTCACTGTATGAATGAGCATAAATTTTTTCCAATCAAATAAAACTTTCCCTCTAGTATTTTAGCAGAGGGCAACCGGGTTTCTGGGAGGGACACTGTTGGCTTCTGGGAAATGTAGTCATTATGAGCTGCGATAAAGTGTAGGCTTATTGAGAGAAAACTACAAAATGGCGGTGCCTGTCTGAAGTATTCTACCTTATAATGTTTTTGCTAGTTTTTTGATACTTTGTTTAAAAAAAACCTATGTATTTCTCTCTTTTGTTTATCTCTCTTTTGTTTTTCTCTCTTTTGTTTTTCTATTGTTCATTGTTTAAGGAAATTCTACCATTGCTGTTCTTCGTTCTTTAGTTTTAGCAGGTCGCTTTCGTAAATGAGCCCACGAGGCTCAATAAGATTTACCTGATTACCTGACTAAATAAAGGTTGAATGAATGAATGAATTCTATTTTATCGTTAAGTTTTTGCTGTACAGTTTCCAGCACTGTCCTAATCACGTGAGTAATATTAAAGTTGACGATCAATTGTTTAATTTTTTTCTCGTGCTCAATCTTAATAATAATTATAATAATAATAATAATGAATTCAATTTATAACGCACTTTTCATTAGTGAAAATCTCAAAGTGCTACACATATATTGAATGCTACACACATTCATAAACCGGTGGCGGCAGACTACCATGCAAGGTGCTTTCCAGTCCTACCGGGAGCAACTCGGGGTTAAGTGTCTTGCCCAAGGACACAACGACACATGGTGTGGGGAACCGGGATTCGAACCGCCAACCTTCCGATTGGGGGACAACTGCCATTACCACTACGCCACGGCCGCTTACTTTGAAAATCCGCGAAAGAGCAAGTCCGCGAAAGTCGAACCACGAAGTAGCGAGAGACTACTGTATACGTAGTAAGAGTGTGCAGTGTATTGTATTCATCTATAACTATAGGTTTTGGGTTTTGTTCTTTGTTGCAGGTTTTATGCAGCAGAGATAGCTGTTGGCTTGTTCTTCTTGCATCGGAAGGGAATCATTTACAGGTGGGTTACGGGTTGTTTATTTTTTAACACTGCCACTTAATATGGTTGAATTTAACAACCTTTGCATAAATTTAACACACATACAGATTAATAAATCTTTTGCTCATATTTGATGACTAGATCAGAAGATAACAGAAAAAAGGAGAAAATTCTGAAATTAAAGAAGAAGTAATGAGTAAAAGAAAGAAAATTAACCTTTCAGGTCAGTTGGAATTTAAATGAACAGATGCTGCTTTAATATTCATATTGTTTAAAGTTACACGAGGCAGAATACTTCAGCTCTTTAGGCTTTTTTTGGTTGTTTTTGTGTTTTTTTGTTTTGTTTTATGGACAAAAGTGCATCCTATAAAGAAAGGTGTTGACACAAGCAAAGGTGCAAGCTAAACGCTGAAAGAGCAGAAAGGACTAAAGCTAGAAAAATAACACGTTGCTCATCAAATGACGTGAGCTACAGGTAAATTCAGAGCTCGGAGACGTGATATTCTCTTACAGGAAAACATATAGAAATATTTCTACACGAACGCTCTGAAAAATGTCTGTACTACAGGGATCTGAAGCTGGACAACGTGATGCTGGACTGCGAGGGACACATCAAGATTGCAGACTTTGGCATGTGCAAGGAGAGCATGTATGAAGGGATGTCCACACGCACTTTTTGCGGCACCCCGGACTACATTGCACCCGAGGTGAGGCACCTGGACATCAAGCAGCCATCTTTCAGCATGTCTCAGTGATCCGTCTTCCCGAGGCCCACCGTTGACCCTGTATGTATGCAACCAGGAATTGTTTTGTATCTCAGAATGTTTCAAGGAACAATACAGCACTCATTCTTCTGCAAAGTGAAAACATGAAGACATACCATCTGGTGACAACCTGAGCAAATAAGTTTTACTTCTGGATACATGAAACTGTGACAAGTGAAAGTCATGGAACACACACAAAAAAACAACAAAAAAAAACAAAGTACTGGTAAGAGTGAACTGGAGTAATGTTGTGTAAAACGTTCTTACTGTGATCAAATAAAACATGAAAAGACCATGTATGACCAGGTTTAAGGAGGAGAAAATAAATGAAACTTTAATGGATAAAATTTACAAGAGAATAGTGGAAAAAAGTGAAAAATGTGTTTTAGCTTTTTTAATCACATTTATTACATCCAATCTTCATTTTAATGACCCAGTGTAGACTTAGTTATCTTCTTATTTTTCACAAAGTTCTAAAACTGTTTTAGTTTCTTTTTATAAAATTGTTACAGCAAAGGCAAAACAAAAACTAGAGGAAAAATACAGTTTTCCTGCAAAAATTATTTGTGAATGCCGAGAGCTCGATGACTGTTTTGATTTTTTTAAAGAAGCTTAAATTGAATTAGGTCAAGTTAAAACAAATTACACATAGCTAAAATTAACAAAACTGTTGTTCAAACTAAAATTAGTAAACAATGACTGCAAACCAAAATCAGCAAGGCATTAACTAAAACCTAAAACCAGTAAACCAAATGCTAAAATAATCAAACCAATAGCTAAATGCTAAAATAATCAAACCAATAGCTAAATGCTAAAATAATCAAACCAATAGCTAAATGCTAAAATAATCAAACCAATAGCTAAATGTTAAAATAATCAAACCAGTAGTTAAATACTAAAATAATCAAACCAATAGTTAAATGTTAAAATAATCAAACCAGTAGTTAAATACTAAAATAATCAAGCTAAATGATCAAATAATCAAGCCAAAAGTTAAATGCTAAAATAAACAAGCCAATAGCAAAATGCTAAAAATAACCAACCAATAGTAAATGCTAATATAATCAAATCATTAGCTAAATGCTAAAATAATCAAACCAATAACTAAATGCTAAAATAATTGAACCAATAGCTAAATGCTAAAACAATCAAACCAATAGCTAAAATACAATCAAACCAATAGCTAAATGTTAAAATAACCAAACAAATAGCTAAATGATAAAACAATCAAAAAAATAGCTAAATTATAAAATAATCAAACCAATAGCTAAATGATAAAACAGTCAAACCAATAGCTAAACACCAAAATAATCAAACCAATAGCTAAATGATAAAATAATCAAACCAATAGCTAAATGCTAAAATAATTCAATCAATAGCTAAATGCGAAAATAATCCAATAATAGTTAAATACTAAAATAATTCAATAAATAGCTAAATGCTAAAATAATCAAACCAATAGCTAAATGCTAAAGTAATCGAATCAATAGCTAAATTTTAAAATTATCAAACCAACAACTAACTGCTAAAATAATCAAATCAATAATTAAAAACTAGAATCGCCAAAGCAGTAGTTCAAAACTAGAATTAGCAAAACGTCTGTGAATAGCTCTAATAAGCCAATTTGTGCCTAAAAGTCAAACTTAACTAAAAACTAAAAGTTAAGTCAGAGAGTCAAAGTCAACTTCATTGTCAGAACTGCAATATGTACAGGACATACACAGGATTGAAATTGCGTTTCTCTCAGTCCCTCGGTGCAACAGTAACCATTTAAACACTAAAACACTGAAACATTTAATAAACATAAGCATAAAATAGTAAAAGTGTAACACTGTCCTGAGTTTTTGCATAGTAGTATAAAAGTATGAAAATTTACACCAACACTAAAACACTAAACATTTAATGAACATAAGCATAAAATGAAATAATAAAAGTGTAATACTGTCCTGAGTTTTTGCATAGTAGTATAAAAAGTATATCTATAAAATAAACTGAAGGTTCTAGCATTGACATTTGCAAAGAGTGGCAAAGCAGCATATGAGTTAATGTACACAGTATATGTATGAGGTAGTTGATGTTGGTATAGAGGCAAAGTGGCATATGCAGTAAGGCACATTGGGCATCCTTAAATAAGGCTAGTCAGAGAATACTGTATATGTATCAGCAGTAGTGTAGATATAAAAGTAGTGTAAATGTAAACAGTAGTAATAAATGTAAACAGTAGTAATAAATGTAAACAGTATTAATAAATGTAAACAGTGAATGTAAACAGTAGTATGACTATAGGCAGTAATGTAATACAAACATTAGTGCAAATATGAGAAGTAGTGCAAACTGAATGAGCACATGACCGAGAGTTTAGTGAATAACCCGTTTGATGACACAGAGTCCAGTGTTAAAATCTTTGTGTTGTGTGGTAATGTGTGAGAAAGTTTTTTGTGTTAAGGCAGTTCAAATGGGAGGGGAGGCAGAGCAGGCAGAGTGTTTAGCATCCTGACTGCCTGATGAACAGAGCTGTCTCTCAGTCTGCTGGTTCGAGCCTGGAGACTCCTCAGTCTCTAAACCAGCAAAACCAGTCTAAAACCAGCAAACCAATAGTTAAATTCTAAAAACCATCAAAATAATAGTCAAAACAAAAGCTAAAAGCTACAATAAAAAAATCTATCTAAAAACATTGATGCATGCTCAATAATCCAGGTAGATAAATCTAACAAGGTTGAGTCAAGTCCTCTGCATGGGTTCCTCTATGTATGTTGAAACGTTTTACCTTTTCTTCTTCTACAAAGACAAAATGTTTCAACATGGTGGAACCTGTCCAGGGGACTCAATGACTCAACTTTATTAGATGTCCCTAAAAGCTAAAATGATCAAGACAGTAGTTAAAAGCTAAAAAAATTAGGAAGCTTGTATGCTGAAAAGCACATTACAGTATACAAGGATCTGAAGAGTACTATTTTAATTTCAATATGAAAATTAAGTTAAATCTTTTAAAAGCTGTAAAGATTGTGTCAACCTAAAGTCAGAGCTGGACTGTCCTGATTGAACCGAACCTTTTGACACTTGAATGGCTAAAATAGCTGAATGTATGCTGAAGTAGTCACCGTCTGTATTGAAGAAGCAACAGCATGACGAACATTCCCACACTGAGCGCAATGAACTGATCTCCTGTCCCCAGCACCAGGAGATCAATCAAACAGGTTTAACACATCCAGGAGATCTTTAGATGATCTGGTTTAACTAACTCGCACAACAGAGGATTATGGCTGTATTTCCTGTTTTCTCTGAGTCCAAACTTCAGCTTTTTCTATTTATAAAACACTTTGAAAGACAAAAAATGTCACATCTTGTTTTATGAAGCTGTGAAACAAGTTCACAAGCAGCTGGGCACTGTTTAAACTGCTGCATGTGTGCCTTAAAAGGAAACGCAGCTGTGATTTTAGCTCTTTGGATTGGCATTATGTCTGTTGTGTGTGTGTGTGTAGTGTGTGTAGTGTGTGTGTGTGTGTGTGTGTGTGTGTAGTGTGTGTGTGGGAGGGAAGTGTCAGCTAGAAATGGCTGATTGTATTTAATGGAGGTTGTTTGAGCTGAGGAAATGCTTTAGTTTGATTTTCCTTTGATGTCTTTACTTGAAGCCCTTTCAGGTTGTTTGTGACCTCGCAGCTTTCTGCAGTCAAACAATAATGCCAGAAACAAAACAGGTCATGAAATGCAGTAACTTATTCCTGTTTTCTAACTTTTCTCTCAGATTATAGCTTACCAGCCGTATGGGAAATCAGTGGACTGGTGGGCTTACGGAGTTCTCCTCTATGAGATGTTAGCAGGACAGGTAACGAGTTGTTTCACCATAATCACGTTTTACAAAGTTGTTTTGTTTATATCTAAGATATTAAGTTTGACAACAGAACCCGTAAATGTTCCGTTAAAATAAATTCCTATGAACTCAGTGAGTCCTCGCTGCATTCACAGTCTTTTTTATTGAATTTGCTCCTCGTTTCTGTTTTTTATATTTGTAAATAAAGCATATTACAGTGTCAAATGGTTTTTGTGTGATAAAACAAGATTTCTCAAAAGCATCTATTAGCCAGGGTTTGCATTATTAATGTTGAGTGACGAACAGATCACTTCATCATCTTCTGCAGCTATACTAAATCACAAAGTTATCTTTTTAATAAAAATATATTTTTTATTAAAGGAAACAAATAGTTCCTTCAATTATTGGTACATTTATGTAAACATAAACTATTACAAATAAAAACCTTTTGTAAAAAAGTTTCACTTGAGTGGAAGTACATACTTGGTATTATAAAGTGTACAATCTGTACTGATGTACTTTGTACAAAACTAGCTAAATAGAACTGTTGTAGCATGATTTGATGTTTACCTTTATCTCCAAATACCATTTTCTCTAATTGTTGGAACAGAAAGTCTGACACATCTGATTTCTACATCTGTTGAAAATGTTCCCATAACAAGCTGAAACTTCTGTCTTAAAGGTGCTATGTGTAACTTTCTGTAGAGCGCAGAACTTAGAAATATTTTCAACAAGCAAAGCATTCTGATCCCTCCCCCTCAGAGCCATATATGGCTCTGCTCCCTCTTGATCTGCTGAAATTCAAATTCAAGCTCTGTTTTTATTGGCTGATTCAAATTCAAGCTCTGTTTTTATTGGCTGGTTACAAACTCTGTTTTTATTGGCTGGTTAAGGACGGGTCACTCTGTGTTTTTAGTGTTTTTATAAATGCTGATAGAGAAGCAAGGGGACTATAGTTTTTTTCAGAGATTACTTTGTCTAACATCAGTCTGTCAGTAGATAGTGACAGAGTGAAGAAATATGTTAAAAATATATTGTTAGAAAAGTTACAGGCTGCATTACAAAGTTACATAGTGCAGCTTTAAGTCTTGGATGCTGCTTTTCTCCTTTCCAGCCGCCATTTGATGGAGAGGATGAGGACGAGCTCTTCCAGTCCATCATGGAGCACAATGTGTCCTACCCCAAGTCCATGTCCAAAGAAGCTGTGTCCATCTGCAAGGGGGTGAGTGGTGTTCGAATCCAACTGTAAAAATGAAGGAAAACATTGTTTTCGTTGAATGTGTCTTCATCAGAAATGTGATTTTACAGCAGATCTGGTACCGTCCAACAGCAGAAAGGGCTGTGTTGTCTGCTATCAGTAGTTCAGACCTGCAAGAGTGAGCGGCTACTCTTCTACAGTTTATTTTTAATATAAGGGTAATATACATTTATTTAAGATGGGTAATTATTGCTAAATTGTGTTAAATGGAAAAATACCTATTGTCCCAAAAAATAAAAATAATTGTTGTCTCAAAAATCAGTCTGTGTTTGATGAATATGGAACAAGATCTTGAATATAAGATAGAGCGAGGTTGTTGAGAGCTTTGTAGGTTAGAAGCAAGATTTTGAATTCAATTTTACAATAATAATAATACATAATAATGCACTTTTCATTAACAAAAATCTCAAAGTGCTATTGTAAAATTTGGATTTGACAGGGAGCCAATGGAGAGAAGCTAAAACTGAAGAGATATACCGGTAATCTCTCCTACTAACTCCAGTTAAGACTCTGGCAGCAGCGTTTTGGATTAACTGAAGTCTTTTATCTTTAAATCTGTAGACTTTTAGTGTTCATTTATTTTCTGTGTTTCTGCTCTCCTCAGTCTTGCATTGAACATAATTTTAACGTCATCTCGGCCCTCCTCGAGTTTTAAACAAAACAGTTCTTGAGATCTGTATTCTGTGTCCTAAACTTCTGCTGAATTTGATAGAAAAAGTCAAAAAGTGTAGTTATCCTTATGCTTGACTCATCAGAGTAAATTACAGTGCCAAGATGTGCAGTCTGTTTTTACAGACTAAAAAGTTCATCTGAAACAATTAAATCCTTGAATGTTAAGCTGATATTGTGTATATTCGTCCATTTTCTTCTGACTTTATGTATTTTTTTTCCTTTCACTAAAATCAGTTAACCTTACTATCCATCTTGAATCACAAGTTATGTTTTAGATGTTCATCCAGTGATTATTGCCTGAAAGCTTCAATAAAATCAGTTCAATCTTTCATGAGATAGATTGCTAACAGACGGGGCTAAAGCATTATTGCCTAACTTTCCCCTTTCAGCAGTGGCTGATAATTATAATGTGCAGCCCTAAATTGTAATCTTGACAGTCCAAACTTTTACATTTAGTTGTGGAAAATCTTTTTATTTTCTCTTTCTTTACTCTGGAAATTTTTGTTGCGTTCGGAAAATGGCTCTCAATTTAGAGATCACATGTTCATCTCACATCTGGCCACTTTTCTGCTCATCAGTGAAGTGCTGTCGTGATTTTCATAATTAGGATTATTTACAGACAAGGAAATGAGCCTTTATAGCCAATTTTCAAACTGGAGAGAAGGTTATATTAAGGTTCAGGCTCAGTCTGATGGAAACTTTTATTAACTGCCCTGACGTCCTGAGGCTGGCTTCCTGCCACACAAAATATCATTCAGAGATTGCACTCATGTTATTGTTTGTTTCACTTTTTATTCACAAAGAATTGCTTGAAGCGAAAGGGATTATTGAATTGGAAAGGGATATTTCAAATAGTGTTTGGATATGAATGGGTAAAATAGAACAAAGTATTTAGAAGTTTGATTGCAAAAAACAAGAAAGACAAAATAATGTAGAAATCAATTGAGTCATTCCATCTCATCTACCTCAGCTTTACACATTTCTTATTTTTAAAGGACCAAACTGTGTCAATTTTTTTTCTCCCCCCACTTTTTCTTGTTTGGCTTCAGCTGATGACAAAGCACCCGTCGAAGCGTCTCGGCTGCAGTCCTGAGGGAGAGCGGGACATCAGAGAGCAGGCCTTCTTCAGACGCATCGACTGGGAGCGTCTGGCCAACCGAGAGATCCAGCCCCCGTTTAAACCTAAAGTGGTGAGTAAAAGGGTGGTGAGCATGTCCAGAGACAAAACAGAGGCACTGCAGAGATCAGATAAAATCGCTCAGTTCAAATAATTCCCTCTGGAAAGATCCGTATACTTGGGGAGTGTCAAGGATGACCAAGGACGAATCCAAAGAGTCCTGAAATGATGACAGAATGTTTATTCGGCTGGGCCCCTCTGAAAAGTCCATGGAATTCCTCGGTAGGTGGGGAGGGAGGGAGGGGCAGAGAATCAGGTTTACAAAACTTCCAGGTGAATTAAGATGGCCTGTCATCCACATATCTGAACCAGTGTCTCGGTGCTGTCCAGGTCCCACTTCAAGATTTAATATGTAGTAGTGTCACTCAGTAGTGTTGATATTTTGTCCTGGTAATCAGAATGTTGAGGACAGCTGGTGAAGTGGCAATGCTTTGGTCCAGGCTAATTGAAGTTATCGCTTTTCTTTCTCGTGTGAGAGTTCAAGAAGGTGGCTTGACCACTAGAGAGGGTTGCTGTTATCTTCATCCTGAGCTGTTCTGCCTCTGTTTTAGTCCAGTTGCTGTTCCTGATGGTGGATTCAGTGGCAGTGATAAGTCCCACAATGGGTACTTTCTGTGGGGAAATGTCAAAAGTTCATGTCTGATCTAATTACAGCTTCTGCCTGGCTAAACATTTAATTTTTTTCCCTTCCTCCTGAAACTGTTCTAAAGCTTTCTAAAAATGGAAACGCCTTTCATCACAAGCCCACAAACTTGTTATAACACATTAAAATAACCTTCTCTGTCTAACATCTTTCTCATCTCTTTCAGTGCGGAAAAGGAGCAGAGAACTTTGACAAGTTTTTCACGCGCACCCAGCCCGTGTTGACCCCTCCGGACCAGCTGGTCATCGCCAACATCGATCAGAGCGAGTTTGCCGGCTTTTCCTACATCAATCCTCAGTTCTCCCATCCGTCCTTGCACAGCGTGGTATGAGTAAGGAAGCAGCGAGAGCTTCTAGCCAACATCCTGCTGTCAAGAGACTTTTGTATTCCTCTAGCTTTTGTGTCTTAACACCTAACCAATTCCTGTGCACAGAAACAACAGAGCAGAAAGAAGAAAAAAGGTTAAGAATGTTGCGATGGGGAAACACAACAGAACACAGCACTGATATTCACAGCATCTCACTTTGTTTCATAGTCTGAATCTGTATTTCCAAACACAGCTGTAGCTTCCTACAAATCTACAGTGGCTATCTTATAAAAGAATATGTCTCAGTATCAGTTACTACTTCTTTTGGTGTTAAACAATGTAATCCCAGGTTTGTTCCTCGTCTTGCAACAAGCTGCAATGCACAAAAAGAATGGATTTTTTTCTGTGCTTTACACCTGTATGTTTCTATATACAAAGGTGATTTGTTGTTGAGTGCCAACGTTGAGAGGAAAAAATGCATTTCTACTGCAGTTTTTAATGTCCCTGCAAAGTTTTTTTCCTTCTGGCCTTTCTTGATGGTGTTAAAGCACTAAACACCCTTAAACTTGTTTTGTTTGTATTTGTTGTTTCGTGTAACTACGCTATAACCAAGTCATTATGAAGAAGCAGATGCAAGCTGTGTTGCTGTTGCAGGCTGCTCGTGTTTTTTTCAGCATGTGCAGATGTTTCCTGCAGGGAAGAAGTCAGAAAAGTGTGAATGAACACCAGATGGTGTTTTGAAGTATTAAGATACTATTTTCATATGCACAAAGCAGATCTCTGTTGCATGCTTGTTTTCTGACTCTGTATGAGCTCTAGAGTTTAGGATGCAGTCTGGTGTCATTGTAAAGTTTAGTATCACAATATGAATTATGTCAATGTATGTGTTCCATGTTGATTCTGAAGAAGAAGAAAAAAGTTTTGTTCTTGTTTTGTGTTTTATTGAAACTTTTTGTTCAGAGATGTCTCAAATGTTTGTTTTCCTTTATGTAAATATGATTCAAAAGGATAAGTTACTTGCAGATTTTATACCACAAATTGAATGTGCTTTTACTACCTTAGACGGTTTTGAACATTTTTTATGTTTTGATTAGACCTAAAACTATATGTTTCAGTGGAAACTGAAAATCTGATACATTTAGAACAGGGCTTGCTGATACCAAAGCTACCAAATATCAGCAAAACTTTGTACATATCAGAATCAGAATAATCTTTATTGACATTGCACTGAGGTACAACGGGAATATGTACGCACAGTTGTCCGAATGATGGACTAAGTGTACGAAGCTGCAGCTAGTTTATTATATTACAAAGTTTTGCTGATATTTGGTAGCTTTGGTATCAGCAAGCCCTGTTCTAAATGTATCAGATATTCAGTATCCTGTGTTGTTGTCTTTTTTACTACTCTGTGTCATATAGAAAATATGCAGCACTTGTTATGCGTGGAGCAGTCGAATGCCCTCTTGCCTTGGCCATGTCAGGGTCGACTCACAGTGAATTCCAAACTGAGTTAACGGTACAAGGATTCTGGAGCACCCCGTGGCCGAAACATGTCCTGTCTTTATTATGTATAGTGTGCATGGGTGAGGCAAATCCTGTTCCCAGCATGAAAAACACTCCTGCATGTAACAGAGATCCTTGCTGTGGAACGTAGTTTCAGGCTGAATGACAAAACCAACCAGCATTGTGCATTTTCTGATCACGTCTTTCGATGCTCACTGTCATGTAGCCCAAACTTTTAAAGAGCTAAATTAAAAAAGACAAATGTGTAAATTAATTAATTTGTTCATCTGTGCCAAACCCTGTTTTCTAGCCCCACGTTGGATGCCATGATTTTCTTTTTCTTTATGATTTTTTTTATAACGAGTACCTCAATACAGAGGTGATCCAGCACTAATTACAAAAAAGAAAATTTTGGCTTTGAGATTCAATTAGCCGGCTTTAAACCATTGAAAAAAATCTTTAATGTTTTTTGGTTAGGTATATCCAATGCAGTATATCTATTTTAACTTTTTTTTGTACATATAAACCATAACAATTTACAATAACAAAGACCAAATTTTGATTTAGAAGATTATCTTGTGTGATTCTTTCTATTTAAGTTTGTTTTTAACTAATGCTGCACCTGTTATACGTCTGGACCAACATACTATCTTCAAACTGAATGTTTACATGTCTCACATTGAGAACCCATATATAAAACAAAACAATAAAAATTTAAAACTGTTACGAAGATAATCAAATGTCAGGGTATAAAACCACTGTGGGCTACAATTAGCGCTACAGGGTTGTGTGTATGTGTTTCTTTTACTGCCCCTGCTTTGTTAACCTGAACCTTCTGATTCCTCTGTTCATTGTGTGATGGCGAATACAATACTGTATTTAAATAAAGTATGATGTATTTACAGCAAAATATGACACTCCTTGCTTTTAATCATAGGGTTTTTGTTTATATGCTGTAGAATTGTACAACAAATCATGTGATT
>JBBPBX010013695.1:0-18739 GCA_038048925.1 Garcialebias charrua
GTCAAGCAAAGATACTTCGAGTTAGGCGATAAACCACATAAACTATTAGCCCGTCAGCTCAAACAATCACAGGCCTCTAGAGCTATACATCGTATTAAGCTTGAAGATGGGACCTTACTCACAGATCCGGATAAAATCAACGACAGTTTTGCAGACTTTTATGCTAAGGTTTATCAGACGCAGGGAAAATTAAACGTAGAAAATATGGAAAGATTTTTTGAAAATCTGAATCTACCAAAACTACCACCAGATTCGACTGAAGAGCTGGAAGACAGTATAACCTTACAGGAAATTGAATCTATAATCTTGACCCTTCCCAACAACAAAGCGCCTGGTCCTGACGGCTTTAGTGTCGAATTCTTCAAAGCTTTCAGTTCCAACTTATCGCCTCTACTTCTACGTATGCTAAACCACTCCAAGCAAGTGTCTAGTCTGCCTCCCACCTTATATAAAGCCAACATCTCGCTTATATCTAAACCTGGTCGGGATCCAGAGATTGTTTCATCCTATCGTCCAATATCATTGTTACCTCTAGAAACGAAAATCCTAGGGAAAATTTTAGCTAATAGACTAAAAAAACACATAGGTTTAATTATCCACCCGGATCAGACTGGCTTTATGCCAGGTAGGCATATGTTTTTTAATCTGCGTCGTCTTTTTAATATATTGTATTCAAAACATCCAGATGAGTCCGTTGTTATTTCCCTAGATGCACAACGTGCATTTGACCAAGTAGAATGGCCTTATATGATATATGTGCTCAAAAAATTTGGATTTGGACCTTTGTTTACGAAATGGGTCGAAATAATTTATTCACACCCAACTGCGTCCGTCATTACTAATCAGAATATTTCTTGTCCATTTGCTATCCATCGTGGTACACGCCAAGGTTGCCCTCTCTCTCCGTTTCTTTTTGCTGTAACTATTGAACCTCTGGCTGCCAGCATAAGGCAAAACCCCTTAATATCCCCTATCGAGATGTTCAATAGTAAACACCATATTTCGCTGTATGCTGACGATATACTTTTATATATCTCCAACCCACGGAAATCGTTATCTTCTCTTTTGACAGTTGTCAACAATTTTGGCCGCTTCTCAGGTTTCTCTATTAACTGGGACAAAAGTGAATTAATGTCGCTCTCTACAGCAGCTGATCCAGTACATTTGAGGTCTACACCATTTAAAATAGCATATGACTCCTTTACATATTTGGGTGTGTTGGTAACAAAAAAACCAGAGCAACTCTTACGACTTAACTGGCAGAGTAAAATTCTACAACTTAAGCGGAATATTGATTTTTGGAAAACTCTCCCACTATCCATGGCGGGCAGGATCAATGCCATTAAAATGGTGGTGTTACCGCGATTTCTTCATTTATTTCAGTCGGTGCCAAGTTTTATAGGAACATCCTACTTCAAACAATTAGACTCTATTATTATACCATTTATTTGGAGCTATAAAAAGGTCAGAATCTCCAAAATACACTTATGTAAACCAGGAGCAGAGGGTGGATTCTCCCTACCAGATTTCAAGCAATATTACTGGGCTTGCCATTTATCCATCCTAGCCTGGTGGAGGAAGGGCCCACTCTCACCTGATAGGTCCTGTCCAGCCTGGTTATCTTTGGAACGTCTACATTGTTGTAAGTCATCTCTGACAGCCCTCCTCAATAATCCTGATAAAGTCAACAAAACACTCTATACTAATAATTTTGTCATTGGCAATACTATCAGAATATGGAAACAGATACAAAAATTTATAAAAGCTCCAGCGGTTTATTTTGACACTCCTATCTGTGAAAATCACTCCTTTGCACCTGGTTTAAGCGACGCCGACTTCAGGATATGGAAATTGAGAGGCGTTGATGTGATAGGTGACCTATATATTAGTGGAACTTTTGCGTCTTTTGCACAGTTACGCTCTGAATATAATCTTCCCCCTTCAAGTTTTTTCCGCTATTTGCAGGTTCGGGATTATGTTAGAAAAAATGTAGCAGACTTTGGGAATTTAAAGAAACATGAAATTCTGGAGGAAATAATTAAATTTGAACCTACCAACCAAGGGGCAGTGTCATATTTTTATAAGATTTTTAATAACAAATCCCTGGACACAACCAGGATAAAAAAAGCATGGGAGGAAGAGCTAGGACAGCAGCTATCTGACGAAGTATGGGAGGAGTGTTTGAGAAGTATATCCAACTGTTCAGTCAATGCCAGACATAACCTCATACAGTTCAAAACAATACATAGACTTCATTATTCGAGAGAGAAACTAAGCACCTTTTTTACAAGCGTGTCTCCAATTTGTAATCGCTGTCAGGCTGCTACTGGTAACTTGACACACTCCTTCTGGTCATGTGTACAGCTTCACTCATTTTGGACAAAAATTTTTCATTTTTTTTCGACAGCTTTTGGGAAACAATGGGACCCAGAACCACTTATTGCCATCATTGGGGCCTCCAGTGCTTTGCAACCAGCGACTAAAAACGAGAAAATGGCTGTTCTGTTTGGTACGGTGATTGCAAAAAGGTTGATTTTGAGATTTTGGAAAAAAGACTGTGTGCCTACATTTGATATGTGGTTGGGGGAACTGGCAAATACTCTACATCTGGAAAGACTGAGATACTGCAATGCAGATAACATCAGTGTGTTTGAGAAAATATGGGACCCAGTACTAAAATCCCTCCAATGAAAGACTATTACTGGCGGGCCTGCCTTTGTTTTGCTAGTTTTGTAATTATCATTATTATTATTATTATGTTTTTTTTATTACTTTTTCGCTCTTTTGTCTAGATCAATTTGTTATGTATTCATCTTAATGTCCTGACTGTGGAAGTGCTTACTGATGTGCCGAGCTGGTATAGATGGGGGATGGGTGAGAATTTGATTTGTTTTGTTAATGTAAATTGTTTATTTGGAAAATTCAATAAATTCTTAAAAAAAAAATAAAAATAAAAGATGTTGGACTAGCTTTCGCTAGCCCAGCCACACGCAGGAATTTTCTCTATGTGCTCGGAGTAGGGAGCAAGCTCACCTCAGATAGAGCACAGTAGCACAGAGAAGTCCCGCGAAGTTCAGGTATAAGCGAGGTGAAGGGCTTAAAAGTGACAGAAGGATGGGCGCAGTCGTCTTTATACCAAGAGGGCGGGGCCTCTGTGGTGACGCTGACGCCCTCCTGCCGTAAAGGTGTGAATGTATTACTTCAGGTAAATCGCGCGGGGGCGCAATTTCCATAGTCAATATGTTGCACTGAGTGGACTGACTGATAAGGGAACCTGCTGTTTGTCTGAGCTGGGCTCACATGTCAACACGATTTATAAAAAGATGTGGACAACTGACATGTTACATTCATGTTTGATATTGTAATGACGCCAACACCGCAGACGGAGTCCAGCCAAACGGGATTTATTCAGAAACAGGGAAGAGCTGCTATTACCGAGGCTGCAGCTCACGCCTCAACAGAAAACGCGGTACACACGCGAGCAAACACATTGCTAGCTGCCTGCTAACAACAACACACTCTCTGACTCTTCTTCTTCGTCTCTCTTTTCCCGGTCCCTCCTCCTACCCCTCCCCTACCCCCACGACCAGTCCAACACATGAGGGCGGGGGTCAACAGAATCACAACAGCTCAACAGAACACAGTACAACTCAACAAATACACAGAAACACTTGGACCCAAAGCAGAACCAACACAGGGTCGTTACACTACCCCCCCACTACAGAGTCCCTCGCCCACGAGGGGACAAAGTCATCAGACCATCTTGGGGCCCTCCTCGTCTGTTGTGGGCGAGCTCCCAGCAGCGCTCCCGACTCTGCGGCTGGGACCTCGTTCGACGGCAGTGATAAAACTTCTGGGGATGTTGGCGGACACACCCGAGACCCCGACCATTGGCCTTCTGGGGGCTGCGGTGCATACCTGCCTTGATAGGGGGCCAACCTGTCCCTGTGCAGAGCTACTCTTCTCCTGTTTTGGGGCATCTGCACTCTGTAGACCACCTCCCCCAGGCGCTCCAACACTCTGCAGGGACCCACCCACTGACTGTCCAGTTTCGGGCACCGTCCCTTCTTCCTACGAGGGTTGTGCACCCAGACCAGTTCCCCTGGAGTAAAGTGTCGGCCCATCGCTCTTACATCATAGTTCAGTTTCTGGCGCATGCCCGCTTGCTCCTGTTGCCTCAGGGCAATTGCATGGGCTGTCTCTAACCTGTCTGAGCGTGGTAGGGGGCCCATGATGTCCACGGCCACTCGCTCCATCGGGGCTCCTAAAACAAACTGTTGTAGGCGGGCGTGAGACTGACCTGTCGGCCCCTTCCGTGCTGTACAGAAGTCACAACGGCGGCAGAAGTCCTCCACATCCCTCCTGCACTGGCCCCAGTAAAACCCCTGTCGGAGGCGGCGTAGAGTCTTTGTAACGCCAAAATGTCCAGACCCAGACGCTCCATGCACGCCCTGCAGGACTACGTCTTTCAGGCCTTTTGGGACTACAGTCTGCCACCGCTCCTCACCCGTGGAGGGGTCCTTCCATGACCTCTGTAGCACCCCGTCTTCCAGACGCAGAGCCTCAAACTTGGACCACAACCTTTTAGTTGCCCGCGAGAGCCTAGCAACCTCCTCCCATGGTGGCTTCAGTTGTCTCTCCACCCACTGCAACATAGGCTGGATATCGGGGTCCTGTTCCTGTTGGTGCCTCCAGCTGTCTGTGCCGACCACCTGCAGCCCTCTGCAGATTACCGAGTCACTCTGCTGGGATCGGGCCCCCACGCCATTAGCATCCATCTCGAGGATGAAAGGGAGGGAGGGGTCTGCAGGAGCGAGGACTGGGGACTCAGTCAGAGTTTGCCGCAGACGGCCAGACGCTCCCTGGCACTGTTCAGTCCACACATAGTCTCGGTTCTTCTGGGGCACCCACACTGGGGGCATAGGACTCGCAGGTGCGGGGGCCATGGTGGCAGCAATCTGGCTGGGCTGAGGGGAGGTGTGCTTGACAGCTGCGACCTGAGGTTCCGTGTAGCAGGCCACAGGACCCATAAGAGCGTGATCAGGAGCTGTGGGTAACAGTGGAATGAGAGGGCCCTCCTTAAAACTCCATGTCCCCACACCTAAATCCAACTGGCACCCCGCAGCCCTTAAAAAGTCCAGCCCCAATATGCACATGTCCTGCACATCTGCTACCCACACAGGGTGGGTGATAGATCGGCCACCCACATTAACAGTCATTGTCCCCCTCCCCTTCATAGGTGCCATGTCCCCTGTGACTGTGCGCAGCTGCACTGTGGTGGGTTGGATCCGAGTCCAGTCTGGTACTACATCAGGCCTCACTAGCGTTACCGTGGAGCCAGTGTCAATCAGGGCTGTGCATGGGATCCCTTCCACAGAGACTGGGACATAACAAAAGTCTCCAACACATGTGCGTCCAACCACCACAACCCTGGTTGCTTGGTCTGGGGCTGAGTCCGTTTCAGAGGGATTCTGGGCTCGGGCCTCCTGTCTGAGCTGTTGGGCCCTGCCCGCTGGCGATGAAGGTGTGGAGGTTACAGTAGGGATCTGCGATTCCTCCCTCCCGCAGACCCCGTGTCGTTTCCCTGCGTCCTGACTGTTTTAGGACACTGCCTCAGGAGGTGTCCCGGTTGGCCACAGCCCCAACAAACAGCTGGGGGTGCGGAGGAGTCCCGCGTCAACTGTAGCGCCACTGCTCGGATCATTTCTGTCAGCTCCGAGACCCAAGCAGGTTTCTCCTGGTTCAGCTCTGCCCCCTCCGCAGATCTGCATGCCGGTGGTTGTCCTCTCAGGTCGTTTCCCGCTGCTACTCCCAGCAAACACTCTCTCTCCACTGCTAAGTCCAATGCGTCTTGCAGGGATCGGGGGTGCATCAGCTGAACCTGCACACGCAGCTCCGGTGGTGCCAGGGCTCTGATGAACTGATCTTTTGCTAGTTCATTCTGAACCCCTGACTGCATGTGTGAATAGGCTCTGCGTGTGAGGCTCTCAATGTCATTAGCCAAAGCACGCAGGGGTTCACCCGGCAACCTGCTCCTGTTGCTGAGTTTATTTTTAAAAATGTCTGGTTGCACACATTGTCCAAACCGTCTCTTTAAAGCTCCAACTAGTGCATCATAGTCTTTTCTGTCCTCTGAGCCTAACAACAACAGGCAGTCCAGTGCATCATCTTGTAGACAGAGAGCCAGCTGCAGGGCTTTATGCTCCGCTGTCCACCTCCCTGCATGAGCCAGCAGCTCAAACTGTGCATGGAAGGCCTCCCAGCTGGACCTACCAGAGTACTTGGGCGTCTTCAACGGGACGGTGACGTTTTGGACGACGTAACTGTCATGGCTGCCGCCATGTGAGTCTTTTGGCGCGCTTGGAGAAAATGGCGTCGACGGACCCGCCCCCCCGCCGGTACTCAGTCCTGCTTCGGCAGCCATGCTCGCTGCAGAGCTGCGCAGAGCAGCTTTCGCCTGAGTTATTTTAGCGAACTCCTCTCTCCAGGCCTCCTCGTCCTAGTCCCTCCACTTTGAACTTCACTTGGGAGAACGCTCCGTCCATGATGCTGATGTTGCGGGTGGAGGCGACGAGCCAGTAGTACTCACCTGGCTCGGTAGCGTTGGTTTACTTCTGACACCAATGTAATGACGCCAACACTGCAGACGGAGTCCAGCCAAACGGGGTTTATTCAGAAACAGGGACGAGCTGCTATTACCGAGGCTGCAGCTCACGCCTCAACAGAAAACGCGGTACACACGCGAGCGAACACACTGCTAGCTGCCTGCTAACAACAACACACTCTCGGACTCTTCTTCTTCGTCTCTCTTTTCCCGGTCCCTCCTCCCTGCTCCTACCCCTCCCCTCCCCCCACCACCAGTCCAACACATGAGGGCGGGGGTCAACAGAATCACAACAGCTCAACAGAACACAGTACTGTACAACTCAACAAATACACAGAAACACTTGGACCCAAAGCAGAACCAACACAGGGTCATTACAATATGTTGCGTGTGTGGTGGACCACTAGGGGGCTCTACTCACACTCAGTGGACCGAATGTGTTACAGGATGCTTTTATTGTGAAAGGTCCAGAGGACCGGATGTTGTGTTGGTATATAAGGCGGTGTTGGGTGGTTTTCCCGCCAGTTTGTAGTAGGAGTTGATTAAAGTGAAGAACTGCATCCCGTCTCCTGTGTCGTCTCTTCACCACCTCCTACACTGGTGACCCTTGTGAATTGAAATGACGACATCTGAAGGTCAAGCCAGCTCTCCTCAGCTGTCCGCGGTTGTGGAACCTCCACCGGCGGCCCCGCTCGCTTTTGCGGTGGCCGTTAAAATCCCGGACTTCTGGCTGCACGCACCTCGGTCGTGGTTCGCCCACGTCGAATCACAGTTCGCTCTTCGCGGGATCTCTGCAGACGACACCAAATACCACCATGTGGTCGCTTCACTGGACCCATTGTCCACCCAGCGGGTAATGAGCCTGCTCGAAGACCCTCCTGCACAAGGAAAATACGACGCCCTCAAGGAGCTCCTTCTCAAAGTCAAAGTCAAAGTCAAAGTCAACTTTATTGTCAGATCTGCAATATGTACTGTACAGGACATACACAGGACCGAAATTGCGTTTCTCTCAGTCCCTCGGTGCAACAGTAAACATCTAAACATTGAAACACTGAAACATATAATAATAGACATAAGCATAAAATAGTAAAACTAACATTGTCCTGAGTTTTTTTTTTTTTTTTCATAGCGGTGCAAGAGCATGAAAATCCACACCAACTCTAAAACTAAAACATTAAACATTTAATGAACATAATACTGTCCTGAGTTTTTGCATACTAGCACAAAAAAAAGAGTATAAAAAGTATAACTAAAATAAACTAAAGGTTTCTAGCATTGACATTTGCAAAGTGGCAAAGCAGCGTATGAGTCAATGTACACAGTATATGTATGAGGTAGTAGTTGATGTTGTTATAGAGGCAAAAAGTGGCATATGCAGTAAGGCACATTGGGCATCCCTAAATAAGACCGTTCAGAGCACACTGTATATGTACCAGCAGTGGTGTAGATATTAGAGTAGTGTAAATAAATGTAAACAGTAGTAATTACATGTAAGCAGTAGTAATAAAAGTAAACAGTATTAATAAATGTAAACAGAGAATGTAAACAGTATTATGATTATAGGCAGTGATGTAATACAGACATTAGTGCAAGTATGAGAAGTAGTGCAAACTGTATGAGCACATGACCGAGAGTTTAGTGAAAAACTTTGTGTTGAGTGATAATGTGTGAGAAAGTTTTAGTGTTAAGGCAGTTCAAATGGGAGGGGGGGCAGAGCAGGCAGAGTGTTTAGCATTCTGACTGCCTGATGAACAGAGCTGTCTCTCAGTCTGCTGGTTCGAGCCTGGAGACTCCTCAGTCTCCTCCCTGATGGCAGTAGTCTGAAGCAGCTGTGTAGTGGGTGTGTGGGATCACCTGCCATGCGGTGGGCTTTCCGAGTGAGGCGTTTGCTGTGTAAGTCCTGCAGTGAGGGCAAGGAGGTGCCCACGATCTTCTCAGCTGCTCTCACAATGCGCTGGAGGCTCTTGCGGCAGGATGCAGTACATGCACCAAACCACACAGTGATGCAGCTGGTCAGGACACTTTCTATGGCACCTCTGTAGAAGGTGCTCATGATGGGGGTTGAAGCTCCAGCCCTTTTCAGCTTGCGGAGAAAGTAGAGACGCTGGTGAGCCTTCTTTGCCAGTGCTGCAGTGTTCCTGCTCCAGGACAGGTCCTTTGAGACGTGCACTCCCAGGAACTTGGTGCTGTCTACTCTCTCCACTGCGGTGCTGTTGATGGTCAGAGGGGCATGTTGGGCATCCTTCTTCCTGAAGTCCACAACAATCTCCTTTGTCTTCTCCACGTTGAGAGTGAGATTGTTGTGTCCGCACCACAAGGCCAGGCGGCTCACCTCGTTCCTGTAGTCCGTCTCATCGTTGTTGCTGATGAGACCCACCACTGTTGTGTCGTCCGCAAACTTGATGAAGTGGTTGGAGCTGTACGATGGTGTGCAGTCGTGTGTTAGCAGGGTGAATAGAAGGGGGCTCAGCACACATCCTTGTGGGGCCCCTGTGTTCAATGTGATGGTGCTAGATGTGTTACTCCCGACCCGCACTGTCTGTGGTCTCCCGGTCAGGAAGTCTAGCAGCCAGTTACACATTGAGGTGTTCAGCCCCAGACTGTCCAGTTTAAGGATGAGCTGTTGGGGGATGATGGTGTTAAATGCCGAGCTGAAGTCGATGAACAACATTCTAACATAGGAGTCCTTCGTGTCCAGATGTGTGAGAGCTGTGTGAAGGGCAGAGGAGATGGCATCGTCGGTTGAGCGATTAGGTCGGTATGCAAATTGGAAGGGATCCAGGGAGTCAGGGAGGACAGATGTGATGCTTTTCATGACTAGCCGTTCAAAGCACTTCATCAGGATGGGGGTGAGTGCTACTGGGCGATAGTCATTGAGGCATGCGGGCGTTGCCTTCTTTGGGACAGGGATGATGGTGGTGGCTTTGAAACAGGTGGGGACGATGGCCTGGCTCAGTGAGATGTTAAAGATGTCCGTGAAGACCGCTGCGAGTTCCCCTGCACAGTCCTTCAGCACACGACCAGGTATGTTGTCAGGACCAGAGGCCTTCCGGGCGTTAATCTTGATGAATGATCGCCTTACGCTGTCTGAGGACAGCGTCAGCACCTGGCCATCAGGAGAGGGGGGGAGTTTATGTGCTGGTGTGCTGTTACTTGCCTCGAACCGAGCAAAGAACTCATTCAGTTCATTCAGCGCAGAGGCTGAGCTGTCACAGGTCTGGGGGGGTGGTTTGTAGTTTGTGATGGTCTGTATTCCCTGCCACAGACTGCGTGTATCCCTGCTGTCCTTGAAACGGTGAGCTATTTTCCCAGAATACTGCTTCTTTGCCTTTCTGATGCCCCGGTCCAGGTTGTTTCTGGCTGCCCTCAGGCCCACCTGATCTCCCGCTTTGAAGGCAGCATTCCTGGCTTTCATGAGTCTGTGAACCTCAGCTGTCAGCCATGGCTTCTGGTTAGCCCGAACAGTGATGGTTTTAAGGTTGGTTACATCATCAATGCACTTGGTGATGTATGAACATACAGTGTCTGAGTACTCCTGGAGACATAAGTTGTTGTTTGTGGTAGCAGCTTCTTTGAACATACTCCAATCTGTGGTGTCAAAACAGTCCTGGAGTGCCTCTGAAGACCCCTCTGGCCACACTCGTATCTGCTTGCGGACTGGTTTTGTGACTTTCACCAGTGGCCTGTATGCTGGCTTTAGCATAACACAGATATGGTCAGAAGCACCAATGTGGGGGAGGGGGATGGCTCTGTAGGAATTTTTCATGGTGGTGTAAACCTGGTCCAGGGTGTTGTTTCCTCTTGTTGCAAAGTTTATGTTTCTGTATGTTTTTGGGAGAACACTCTTTAAATCTGCATGGTTGAAATCACCAGCCGTGATGAGAAAAGCATCAGGATGGGCTGTTTGTTGCTCACTGATGTGCAGATATAGTTCATTTAGTGCCTCACTTCTATCTTTGCTGTTGGAGCTTGGGGGGATATATACAGCAACAATCAAAACAGCTGTAAACTCCCTCGGTAAAAAGAACGGTCTGCATTTAATAGTCATGAACTCCACTAAATGTGAGCAGTGTTTGTAGACCACAGCAGCATCACGACACCATGCGTTGTTGATGTAAACACAGAGCCCCCCTCCCCTTGTCTTACCTCCCTCGAGGGTTCGGTCCGCTCTGTAGCATGTTAGCTGCTCCAGCTGGACAGCATGGTCCGGAACGTTGTTGTTGAGCCACGTTTCCGTGAATACAAACACACAGCAGTCTCTCACAGTCTTTTGTGTCGTTCGTAGCAGGCGTATATAATCCAATTTGTTGTCCAAGGAGCGCACGTTAGCCAGAACCATGGATGGAATAGCCGGCCTGTGTGGGCTAGCTGCTAGCCTAGCTCTGATACCTCCGCGTTTACCCCGCTTCTGTTTCCTGTCACGCCGCTTGTGGCGTTTCCATGGCGGGCGCGGTGAAGCGTCACGCCGCTTGTGGTACTTCCACGGCGGGCGCGATGAAGGGAAGGTCCGGGCTGGCTTCCAGAGCAGCTCGCAGTCACGAAGCTCATGTAACTCCTCCTCGAGCTCATGTAGCTTCTCCTGGAGTTCGCTGTTTATTCCCAAATGAGTGGTTTTTCCGACATCAAGCAGGAATTCACGGCTATACTTGCGTTCTTGAACACGTAGACAAGACAAAGACGTGCCGGCAAATTGCGGCGTGCAGGACAAAACAGACGAAAGCACCGTGTTGCTGGGAGAGAGAGAAGCCGCAACGTTTGCACGCGCCGCCATAGTGGACTGAGTATCTGCAGCGTTAAACGCTCTCAGACGCGGAGCGCGCCGAGAAACTGTTTTCCCTCTCCGATTTGGGCAATGGCACAGCTCTTGAGCTCATGGAAGGAATGTTGTCTTTGAGGGGTTCAGCTGACTGTGAGTTTCTCTTTCTCCACCTCTTCCTCCGCCGGCTTCCGGCTCCAGTGCGCACAGCCCTGGCCAACTCCCCGTTTCTGCAGCAGAAGGATTACCGCTCGCTGGCCCGCGAAGCCGACCGCATCCTGCTGGCTGCGAGGACGTTCGCGGTCCAAGCGGCGGTCCCCGGATCTCCAGCGGCGCCCGAGCTTCGAGCATCGCCCTCAGCGCCGGACGAGCCAGTGGTCGTAGCAGGAGTCGCCCGCAGGCGGTCAGGGGCCGCCCTTTGTTTCTACCACCAGCGTTTTGGCGCCAAAGCACGACGGTGCGTCCCACCGTGCAGTTTCAAGCCGCAGGGAAACGAGTACGCCAGCGCCCGCTAGCAGTCGCGGCCGTTGGCGACAAGGAAAGGCTGCTTTTCATCGAAGACTCGAGGTCGGGGAGGCGGTTCCTGGTGGACTCCGGCTCGCAGAAGAGCCTCGTTCCCCCGACCGGCTCCGACAGGTTAGCAGAAGGCTGCGGGCCGCAGCTAACCGCGGCTAACGGCTATCCCATCAAGACGTTTGGCGAAAGGTTGGTGACTGTTCGTTTCCATGAACGGGACTTCCAGTGGAACTTTGTGGTAGCTGCTAGCTCAGTCCCTATTTTAGGGGCTGATTTTCTTTGTGCTCACGGGCTCCTGGTTGATTTAGCTAACAGACGTTTGATCGACGCTGTGTCTTTTTCGTCACTGCCTTGTGAGACGCGAGGAGCTGGGCCTTTAATGCATGCTAACTTTTTAGCTTCGGGTAATGTGTTTCAGCGTTTATTGTCTGAATTCCCCTCGCTGACTGTTCCTGATTTTGCAAACACAAACACAAAACATGGGGTCGAACATTATATTCCCACAACGGGCCCCCCGGTGTTCGCACGTGCACGCCGCCTTGATGCTACTAAGCTAGCAATAGCACAGGAAGAGTTTGCTAACATGGAGCGTTTAGGCATCGTGCAACGCTCAAACAGTCCGTGGGCCTCCCCCCTCCACATGGTGCCCAAGGCAGATGGCAAATGGCGGCCATGTGGGGATTTCCGCCGCCTTAATAACATCACAGAGAACGATCGTTATCCCATCCCCCACATCCAGGATTTTTCAGTGCACCTGGCTGGGACCTCCATTTTTTCTAAAGTAGATTTAGTACGGGGGTACCACCAGGTTCCTGTGCATGTGGAGGATGTCCCTAAGACCGCTGTTATCACGCCTTTCGGCCTTTTTGAGTTTTTGCGCATGCCTTTTGGTCTTAAAGGTGCAGCACAAACATTTCAGCGGTTGATGGATTCAGTCCTAAGGGGTCTGTCCTTCGTATTTGTGTACCTGGATGACGTCCTGGTGGCTAGCAGCTCGGCTGAGCAGCACTTGTCCCACCTCCGTGAGGTTTTTCAGCGCCTGGCAGCACATGGCCTGATTGTAAATACAGCGAAATGCCAGTTTGGGCTGCCAGTCATTGACTTTTTGGGCCACCGCATTTCTGCCAGTGGTGCCGTCCCGTTACCAAACAAAGTGCAGGCGGTGTCCGATTTCCCACAGCCCCAGTCTGTTAAAGCGCTACAAGAATTTTTGGGAATGGTTAACTTCTATAACCGTTTCCTCCCCAGGGCAGCACAACTGCTGCGTCCGCTCTATGGAGCGCTGAAAAAGAAAAAGCCCAACGACAGCGTGGACTGGACACCAGAACGCCTACAGGCATTTGGTGATGCTAAAGCTGCACTGGCCACTGCTGCCCTTTTGGCCCATCCATCCCCAGCGGCGCAAATAGCTTTAACAACCGACGCATCTGATGTTGCGGTGGGGGCTGTGTTAGAACAGCAGGTTTCCGGGGTTTGGCAGCCGCTTGCATTTTTCAGCCGTACGCTGCGGGACAATGAGCTGAAATACAGTGTTTTTGACAGAGAGTTGCTGGCGCTTTACCTGGCCACACGCCATTTCAGGTTTTTCCTGGAGGGCCGCCGGTTCACTGCATATGTTGACCACAAACCCTTGGTGTTTGCGATGTCAAAAATTTCTGACCCCTGGTCTGCTCGCCAGCAACGCCACCTCGCAGCGGTGTCTGAATTTACTACAGACATTCAGCATGTGGCTGGAAAATCCAACGTGGTGGCCGACTGTCTCTCCCGGGTGCTGATCTCTCCCGTACACGTTGGCATCGATTTTTCTGCTATGGCTGCGGACCAACGTAGCGACGCAGAAATACTCGAGCTCCAGTCCGGGCCCACGGGCCTCGAGTTGGAGGAACGGCAGGTGAATGACGGAGGTCCCCTCCTGCTCTGTGATGTTTCTACTGGCAGGCCCCGCCCCCTGGTTCCAGTTTCATGGCGACGCCGCGTTTTTGACTCCTTACATTCCCTTTCTCATCCAGGTGTTAGAGCCTCGGTGAAACTGGTCAGTTCAAAGTTTGTTTGGCCCGGTCTGCGTAAAGCAGTTAAGGAGTGGGCAGCAGCGTGTGTCCCATGCCAGCGCGCTAAGGTTAACAGGCACACCAAAGCACCTTTGGAACCCTTCTCCATCCCAGGTCGGCGGTTTGATCATGTGCACGTAGACCTGGTGGGCCCTCTGCCTCCATCACAAGGTTTTACTCATCTGCTGACTATGATAGACCGGACCACCAGGTGGCCTGAGGTGGTTCCTTTGACATCCACGACATCTGCAGTGGTGGCCCGGGCATTTTTGTCTACCTGGGTGGCGCGTTTTGGCCCCCCTTCAGACATTACATCAGACCGGGGCCCGCAGTTTGTTTCTGAACTTTGGTCTACCATGGCCAAGAGTCTGGGGACTAACGTTCACAGGACCACCGCTTACAACCCCCAAGCTAATGGTTTGTGTGAACGGTTTCACAGATCATTGAAAGCTGCACTGCGTGCTGCATTGACCGGTGACAACTGGATTGACCGTCTTCCCTGGGTTTTGTTGGGTTTACGTACCGCAACCAAAGAGGACCTGAGCTCTTCCCCGGCTGAACTGGTTTTCGGTCAACCTGTGCGCGTCCCCGGTGAGTTTTTACCTGAGGTACCCTCACCACAGTTTGCTCCACCGTTGCTCCATTTTTCACCTCAGGAGGCCCCTTTTCGTGTCCCCGGCCCGGTACACCATTGTTTACCGCAGTCATTTGTCCCTAAGAGTCTGGAGTCCTCTAAATTTGTTTTTGTCAAACACAATGCACACAGAACACCACTACAGCCTTTGTATGATGGACCGTTTCGGGTTCTTCAACCAGGTCCAAAACATTTCCTTTTAGATTTAGGGGGTCGTACTGAGACTGTCTGTATCGATAGGCTTAAACCAGCTCATGTTATGTCAGAGGATCAGGTTGTTACGGCCCAGGCTCCTCGCAGGGGCAGACCTCCATCCACATTGTTAACGGACTGCTGTCCCCCTGCCAGAGACTCTCAACGTCCATTGGAGCCCGAATCTTCTGCAGGCCCTCCTCGGAGCCCTCCGCTTCATCAGACTGGTTCTGCAGGGCCCAGGTTCAGCCGTTCTGGTCGGTTAATCAAACCTAAAATGCGGGACTAGTGATGGACCTTACTGGGTGTTCTGGGGGGGCGTGTGTGGTGGACCACTAGGGGGCTCTACTCACACCCAGTGGACCGAATGTGTTACAGGATGCTTTTATTGTGAAAGGTCCAGAGGACCGGATGTTGTGTTGGTATATAAGGCGGTGTTGGGTGGTTTTCCCGCCAGTTTGTAGTAGGAGTTGATTAAAGTGAAGAACTGCATCCCGTCTCCTGTGTCGTCTCTTCACCACCTCCTACACGTTCATGTTTGATATGTTGCATTCATGTTTGATATGTTGCGTTCATGTTTGATATGTTGCGCTCATGTTTGATATGTTGCATTCATGTTTGATATGTTGTGTTCATGTTTGATGTGTTGCGTTCATGTTTGATATGTTGCATTCATGTTTGATATGTGTTCATGTGAAAGGCCTGGGCAGAACACAGACGACTGGTGTCCATTGTTACATCATTTTCCTTTTTATTCCATGGTTTTCAAAACTGTGAGAAAGTGGTGACTGACATTTTATGAGACTTTGAAAATTTATAATTCACTTTTAAAAAGGTCTTTGCAGTTTTTGTTTCATTGTAAAATAATTCCAGATCAATAAAACGATCAACCACGTTCTCCAGTTATTATTTTCTCCTTCATGGGAACACTGTAGTTGATGCAGTGCAGCGTCGTTATTTTTACGTTGTTGCATCATGACCTCAACTTTAAATGGGTTTAAACAGACTACTCAAGATTGTTTATCTTAAATGGAAAATGGTAAATTGGACTATAAAAGTTTTGTAGTGATCGACTTAACATTGAAATGTTACATGTGGGAGGGGCACGGTGGCACAGTTGGCAGAGCTGCTGCTTCTCAGCGAGACGGTCGTCGGATCAAATCCCGGCCCAGGACACTTCTGGGTGGAGTTTGCATGTTCTCTTCATGCTGCATGGGTTTTCTCCAGGTAGTTTCCTCCCACAGAGCAAAAACATTTATGTTAGACAGATTGGTAATGGTAACTGTCCCTAGGTGTGAGTGAGAGAGTGAATGGATGTTTGTCTCGTTTATCTCTATGTGTCCCTGTGATGTGTAATGTTATGTCTACTCCTCAGTGTGGACACCATCCAGACGGGCAGCACTTGGAGATACTTAGTCAGACTTTATTAACTCTTGAACACCAACACATGTACAACTCACGAGCGTCACTCTACAACCCACGGTGCATCACCTAATGTGTCCCCTAGTGCCCCAGTACCAACACATTGGTTCCTAGTGTCTGCTCACACAACATCTCCCCTTTTTAGCTTAGCTTCCATACTAATGCTTTTAAACTTAAATTGTCCTTGTTGAATTATAAACATGCTGAACAGACATACCAACACCCTTTTAAATGCTTTTACCAAGTGAACAGATTATACTAGCACTTTATCATTAATATTACAAACAACTATAACTTTGACCTATCTAGGGGTCAGGGTCGACTACCTGGGTCCCCAGAGCTGTGCAGGGATTATTCTGCCCTGTGGGCCACAGCTCACTTCTCTATGACTGCTATTTACAAGTCCAGTCTCTGCGGGATACGAACAACCCGTCCCGACCTGGTGACTGTGGAGCCATCAGGAATCACTCTGATGTGTGACCTGTTCCTTCTTAGACTCCCAGACGGCATGTCGATGTTGTATGACCGTGGGGTGTTCGCTGGACTGCTGATAGTCCCCGAGTTGTTGGTGTTCTTCACCCAGACTCTTTGTCCTGGGTTGAGCTCTTGTTTAGTCTGTGCTCTGTGTCTCTTGTT
This sequence comes from Garcialebias charrua, assembly GCA_038048925.1. Lineage (NCBI taxonomy): Eukaryota > Metazoa > Chordata > Actinopteri > Cyprinodontiformes > Rivulidae > Garcialebias > Garcialebias charrua. The sequence goes on from JBBPBX010013695.1 coordinate 16,809, forward strand.
GAACCAAGAACCTTGCTTCTGTTTCAGCTCCTGGTCTTTTCTCCGGAAGAGATGAAGATCTGGCCATCTTGGTCGTAGTTTGTCTTCGCTGACCGGCAAAGGTGTCCTGATGTTGCGACCCATCAATAGTTGTGCCGGTGATGATCCTTGTGCCAGGGGTGTGGCCCTGTATGCCATGAGAGCCTTATGTGGATCCTCTCCCTTCTTCAGGAAAGATTTCACCGTCCTTACAGCTCTCTCTGCTTCCCCATTACTCTGTGGATAGTGAGGACTTGAGGTGACATGAGTAAAATCATAGTCCCTTGCAAAGGCTGCAAACTCCGCCGCTGCAAACTGGGGGCCATTGTCCGTGACAAGGGTTTCAGGGACCCCGTGCCTGGCAAAGATCGCCTTCATTTTGTTGATCACCGGGACAGCAGTAGTAGAGGTCAGGTTCACCACCTCAATGTATCTGGAGAAGTAATCTATTACCACCAGGTACATGGCACGTTCCCACTGGAACAGATCTGCTGCGACCCGCTGCCATGGCCTCAGAGGAAGTTGTGTTGACATGAGAGGTTCTGGTCTCTCATGAGCCTCTCGCACGCACGCTGTGCAGTTTTCAACCTTGAGTTTGATTTGTTTGGTCAAACCCGGCCACCAAATGGACTGTTGTGCTCTAGCAATGCATTTTGTCATGCCCTGGTGACCTTCATGAACCAGGTTAAGCATTTCTTCCTGCATGCTGGCTGGAATAACAAGTCTTTCACTTTTCATTAAAATTCCCTGCACCACAAGGAGGTCTTGGTGGTACTGCCAGTACACTTGTAGTTCAGGAGGGAGGCTCTTCCTGCTGGGTGGCCAGCCTGTTTGTACAAAGTCTTTAAGTTTTCTGCACGTGCTGTCAGTTTCTTGTGCCTGTCTGATTTGCACAAGCCTGTTTTCTGATGCTGGCAACTGTTGCACAATGTTGTTAACATAAGCACACACCTCTTCTTCCAGCTGCATGTCCTGTGTTGTAGGCGGAGCTTGTATTGGTGCTCTGGACAGCGCATCTGCCGTAATTAAATTTTTCCCTGGGACATGTTCAATCTTATATGTGAAGCGAAGCAGTCGCAATCTAAACCTTAGTATGCGAGGTGGCAGGTCATCAAGAGCTCTGCTTCCTAATAAGGAGATGAGAGGCTTATGATCTGTCTGGATCAAAAAGTCCATCCCTATCAGGTAAGATTGAAACCTTTCACATGCCCAAGTCAGTGCTAGTGCTTCTTTTTCAATCTGAGCGTACCTACGCTCTGCAGTTGTCATACTGCGTGAAATGAAAGCCACTGGACGCCAGTCACCTGTTGTTTGTCTTTGTGACAGGACCCCTCCTAAACCAAAGGACGAGGCATCTGCTGCAACTTTTGTTTCTCTGTTCACACAATACTGGGCGAGGACTGTGGGTGAGCTCAGTTCCTGTCGTAGCTCATCAAAAGCCCGCTGCTGTGCTGTCCCCCATTCCCAGGTTGTGTCCGCTTTGAGAAGCTCTCTTAAAGGTTGTGTGAGTTCAGCGATACGTGGGGAAAACTTTCCAACATAGTTTACCATGCCCACAAACCTCTTCACGTCAGCAGCATCTTTAGGTGTAGGCATCTCCATGATTGCTTTGATTTTGCCCGGGTCGGCTTCAATGCCCTGAGCTGTGACAACATGACCCAAAAACTTGACTTTCTCTACTGCAAACTGGCACTTGTCGTTGTTCAGAGTCAGGCCCTCCTGTTGGAGCCTCTCTAACACTCTATGCAGTCTGTAGTCATGTTGCTCTCTGGTGGACCCAAAAATTAGTATGTCGTCTGCATGACATACAGTGCCCTCCAGTCCTGACAACATTTGGGTCAGTCTCTTTTGAAAATGTTCAGGAGCGGACGAAATACCAAAAGGCAGCCTTTTGTAACAGTATCTGCCAAACG
>JBBPBX010013695.1:25570-39278 GCA_038048925.1 Garcialebias charrua
CGTCGTAACCGGAATTTTGACGTAAGTCGGAACATACGTAAATACTTCACCTTATACGTACAGTACTGTATTACCAAGCACTTAGCCTATCCTAACACAGTACCCTACATACTTATCAAAAAACATACATTTGGGAGCCATAATGAAAGAAAAAAAAGAGTTAATTTCTTACTGGGATGCTGTGGTGAAGCCGTCCGTCTCTCTTCTGTATTCTCTATTGCATTTACGACGTAAAACCGCCGTAAAACCGGAAACTGCGTAACTCAGCTTTTCAAAATAAAATTTCAAAATATTATTATTTTTTTAATTTTATCTTATTTTTTAATGGGAGATGCGTCGTAACCGCGAAACGTCATAACTTGAGACCGTCGTAAGTCGAGGACTACCTGTGTGTGTGTGTATGTATGTAAATATGTATATATATATATATATATATATATATATATAGTACGGTATACTTTTTTTTTTTTTTAAATGTATATGTAAACGAACCACAAAGTAGTGAGGGACTACTGTATTGAATTTAAGTTTGTTAGAAACAAGCCAACATTTTTGTCTTATACAATACAGGTATTACAGGTATTACTGCTTTTGTTTTAACAAGTTCCTCTCCTGTTTCAGGTAAACAGATATATACGTATATATATATATATATATATATATACTATATATATATGTATATACTGTATATACAAAGGCATTTTAAACCCTTCCCACACTTGTGCAATATTCTAAACAATGGCCCTCATTCACGAACCGTTCGTACGCACAGATTTGTTCTTAAACTGTGCGTACGAGCGATTTAGGATCATTTGTGGCATTCAACAATGTTTTCGTATCCTAGGATTTTTTTCAGATACGAACAAAATTTACGAGTGGTCCGGACCTGTCGTATAATTTACGAGCAGTCGGTCCGCTGTTATCCAGATGGATTTCCCTAACTAATAACTTCATATTTCGTTATTTAGAAAATATTTTGGGTTTAAAAAAATCACGCACCATAATTATTCTTGACAATAGGTTATTCTGTTTGAATTAGAATTATAATTTTAAGTTTAATTTGTCTGGTGTGTCGCGCAGGCTTCAGTGAGTCGTGCGCTCCCCTTGGTCATCAAAGCCGCTCCTCATATTAACACCCAGGTACATAAAATCCCCATACACCGCCGCAGAACAAGTACGAATTAAGACTGATCTTGTGCCAAACACCATCGGAGCAATAGATTATTATATCTGATTCGAAATATAACCTGCAGAATGTGGTTGCGCGCTGACCAGGAGGTGCGCGCATGACCCATTTGTGCTGCAAAACATGTTGGCACGCGTCTTGCAGCGTGGCATTTATTGTCCACCATCTCAGACTATTCCTTGACCACCTCCTGTCCGTGCTGCGGCGAGACGTTTGTTTGAAGCCATTTTCAGATCAAACCATTTATTCTTGATTTCTGATACTGTACGACCCACGGGAGACAAAACATATGCACTACAATATTAATATGAAGTTAACTGTAGTTTCGAGACATTTTAAAATGCTTCTGTTCAAAAACACATCCGACACTTGCGGGGGGTGGGGGGTAGCGGTGCGCCACAGCTCTTCTGAATAAGTGAAACTATAATGTAACACAGTACACTAAAATTAAAGATATTTGACCATCCGACACTTGCGGGGGGGTGGGGGGGTAGCCACAGCGCGACTGAGAGCAGATCTCCGAACGCGTGAAGTTCCTCCTTTTACTTCTTGAGTTTGAATGAATGGACACTTCCTGCTGTCAGAAGGCAGGAAACGTGGCCTTATATCAGGGTATCCGCGGGGTTGTAAAAGGTATTAAAAGGTAGTAAATGAAATTAACACAAATTAAGGCCATTAAAAAGTATTAAAAAGTAATAAACGTCATCTGACGAGGTATTAAATTTTTTTAAACCTACACAACTATATTTTTCTTGTTCTGTCGTCTAAAAAAAGGTCTGTGAATTTATTTATCTTTTCTAATTTTATGTTCCAAGTAGGACCTTAGCTAAAACAAAGACGTCATATCGTCAGTCAGTGTGCGCGCGCACCTACAGCTGGTATCATGTCTGTAAAAAGAAACAGGAAAGGATCACGGCTTTATCCTCCGACATTTAACAAGAAATGTACCTAAACAATTGTTTGTTAGCTCGAAATTATAGCAAAAGGGGTGTCTCAGTCTAACGTTTTCTTAATACAGGTAGTCCCCGATTTACGAGCGCTCTGATCTGCGAGGTTCCAGACTTACGAGCTGCGAATTTTTGGAAAAAACGAAAAAAATACTGAGTTTTCATGTGTTTTTTCACTACAGTTAGTTAGTTAAGCATATAAACACACGTTTCCGATCATTTTTATGCACTCAAAAGTAGTTTTTAGATGAAAATAGAGTGTTTTTAGTCGCGCTAGCGAAAACCGTTCCAATTTACGAGCGGATTTCCGGATTTACGAGAGAAATGGCGGCCGTTCCAAATTACGAGATTTCCGGTTTACGAGCGCCTCGTTGTAACGGATCTCGCTCGTAAATCGGGGACTACCTGTAAATGTACTTTAATGGTTAAATCGGCTTTATTTAAAAAAAAAAGTGTCGCTGCCTCAGTGCCTGTGTGCTCCGTGATCGCTCAGCGGTGACAAACAGGAAAAAGGAGCGCGGCTCGTTTCGCCGACATTTAACAAGAAAATTACCTAAACAATTATTTGTTAGCTCGAAATTATAGCAGAGGTGTTTTTCTGTCTGTCATTTTCTTAATAAATGCACTTTAATGGTCAAATTAGCTGCATTTCGCCACCGTGGTGCAGCTTGCTGCTGGATTGAAGGTTCAAGCAGAGAGGTGGGGAGAGTATGGCAGGCCGATTGAGTCATTAATAGCTAGTGAAGATTCTCAGTCATCCAGGACATGGTGAATTCTAAAAAGTGCAATAAAAAAACAATAAAGTATAGTATAATAGTATAATAAATAGTATAATAAATAAAGTCCAGTTGTTTTTGTCTTGAACTTTTTTAAATTTGTCATTATAGGCACGTTTTCCTATTACATGATACAACAGCATGCCATAACTATTACTACAATAGATATCATGAACTGTTTTTTTTTTTTTTTCAGTCAGAATGAATGAAACGGTCATATTTCAGTGTTATGGTTTATAAATATGGGGAAAAAAATCTATAAATATGTCACTTCGTCCTATAAGTTGCAAGGCATGTAAATTATGCAAAAAACTGCAACTTACAGGATGAAAAATACAGTAGTTATTATTTTTCTACCTCTCTTTTTGAATTATGCATGTGTTCAGTGTTGAATTATTTTAACTAAACTGTTCTGTTTTCAAGTTTACAGTTTTTTGTTTGCCATTAGAGATATGTTATGTGTGGGAACAATTAAACTTTTTCTCTTGGGTTAGATTTAAATAACAAATAGGTCAGTGCTTTTATTGAGGCAAGAAGCAAATTGATGTATCCTTGTTATAAAACTAAATTTACTACAAAAGTTTAGGAAGAAAATGACAGTAATCTATCACTTTACAATTAGTTGCATGGAACTGAAGTACAACAGGTTGCCGCTACGGTTACAGCTCGGTGCCGTGATGGTATTAAAAAATATTTTGATGGTATTAAAAAGGTATTAAAAGGTATTAAATCCAACTCTGGAATTTCTGCATATACCCTGTATATGGTGTTTTGAGGGGTGGGAATTATGTAAATGACCTCTCCGCGAGCACGCGCAGGTTGATAGAACAGGTGGGATTCATTAAATTTACGCAGCCATTTACACACCTTTCTTGAGGATAGAAGACTAATCTGACGTGGCATGTTCGTACGAACGCTTCGTACGAACAAAAGTAGGAGATATTTAGGATAAAAATACAAACATTTTCGTGAATGAGGGCCAATGTTTCTAAACTCTAAACGCTCTAAAAGAACACAGAATGTCATGAGTTCAGCTCCCTGCCTCCTCTGCTCTTTGCCACCTGCAAGCGCTCTTGGCCACGCCCACTTCTCAGCTCTGCATGCTGAACAGCTGATCAGCTGCAGCAGGAAGTTTATCCTGTGGTATGGGTTGCACAATGCTACAGCAGGTGCTAAATAATTTTAAATATCCATCCATCCATTATCTTTACCCGTTTCTTCCATTTTGGGTCACGGGGGTCGCCGATGCCCATATCCAGCAATCACAGTGCGAGGGGCGGGGTACACCCTGGATGGGTCGCAAGTCCATCACAGGGCCACATAGAGACAAACGAGACAAACAACCATTCACTCGCTCACTCACACCTAGAGACAATTTAGAACATGCATGTTTTTGGTCTGTGGCAGGAAACCGGAGTACCCGGAGGAAACCCACGCATGCAATAAAATTTATTTTATTTTAAACAATTTATTTAAAATTAAAATTCCATGCAGATCTTGCGGCTCATCCATCAATCAGCCAATTGTGTGTCATGTCGAATCTTATTTAGAAAAAAACGTGATAGAGCGCGTCTGCGATAAACAAACCGTCAGTGCTGGGCACCGCTAATCCAAAAATTTGTTCCGCTATTTCTAAAGCGCTTATTAATTTATTTAGGTCCGCAATTTCAAAAGCGCTTATGTCTTAGTTAAGCTAGCGGAAGCTAATTCTAAAGCGCTAACGTGCAAATGGCAAACTACTTTTTTTAATCCAGCAGATTTGACCATTTCGTGAAACGGTTAAGCTCAGGAACCCTTGTGCTATAAAGTCAGCTAAGAAATATATTTTTTCTCAGCAAAGAAATAATTGTTTTTACCGTGTTTTCTTGTAAAGTCCTTCGTGTGGGCTCGCTTCTGTGGCCGGCCGCCATTTTGAGCAGGGCAAATGAGGCGCTGACGCGTCGCGTAGGCCGCTGAGAAACATCCATAAGTTCACCCTCCATGTTAAAAACTCTTCGTCTGACTCTTCGAAAACAAGCAATAAGGCTGCAGAGTAACACACTGGCTGCTAACTGCTATAGAGAGAGCGCTCTCTCTAGCCAATAGGGCCCCTTAGGGGGACACTTTTTTTTCACGGACCACACCCGGCGCTGACCGGATGTGGTCCGTGAGCAGTCGTCCGGTTGATTTAAGAGCCCGTAAATAAGTTTTTTCGTTTTTACTGATAGATAATTAGTTATTAGCGGTACTGCATTTTAAATAAAAATAGTGCAAATCCGCTTATGAATTATAAAAGTTAGTCAATCCGCTATAGCGCTAACAAATTGTTTAGGTCCGCTATCAGCGGATTAGCGCTTTAGCGGCCTCAAGCGGGCTGTTGCCCACCACTACAAACAGTGAAGTAGCGAGGGACTACTATTTTACAAATTTAAGTTTGTTAGAATCAAGCCAACATTTTTGAATTATACAATCTTACTACAGTACTTTTGTTTTAACAAGTTTCTCTCCTGTTTCATGTAAACAGATTTCTTGTAAATGAGTCCTCGAGGCTCAAATAACAGTTGAATGAATGAAAAAATTATATTTTTCTCCTTTCAAACCATGTAAAAAAAATAGTAGTGGTTTCAAGATTTAATTAAACTTACTAGTAAAAACAAATGTGCCGAACTCTACCTATTAGAATGTATAAAATCATATGAACACCAGTTTATACATCTAGAAACACTAAAGAAAATGCAAATGATCTTGAATGTAGACAGTCATATACAGTATGGGTAATGCTATGCTTCTGTGCTAATTTGTTTGTTTTTGCTTTAATAATTTGACAGCTGCAGCCAGAGTTCTGGCTAAGGGACACCACGTTCTGCTCAACACAGAACTTAGTGTCAAAAAGCCCCCCTCAGTGGACCAACGCAAACTGTTGCTGCGGGGAACCAACTCCGACACGGCCACAGAGATGATCGAGCTGTACGTGGAGAACACGATGGACCTGAACACGACAGACTACACACTGATACCTTCACCGGGGAGAGACCTCATCGTTATTCATCTCAGCCAACCCCTTTCTAAAGGTTGAACTAATTGTTTTTATTCCCTGATGCATGCTCAATAATCCTTGTAGAAAAAATCTAAAAAAGCTAAGTCTGGTCCTCTGGACATTCAAAAAACAAGACAAAACAAAGCAAAAAAATTGTAGAAACGTTTCGTCTTTGTTGTTTTTATTTGTTTTTATTATTCCTCGAACAAAATCAGTGGACTCAACTTAAAGTTTGTAGATGATATTTTCAAAAACGGGACCTGATGTTGACAATCCAGCAGCGACTGGATTGTCCACTTACAGGAATATTTCAGGTTTTATTGTGTTGTTTCACCCAGCAGTTTCAAAATGATTAAATTCCTACTATGTATGATCAAATTGTTTTATTTATTCGTTAGCTGATCTTTATTTAGCTACACAAATCTCACTGAGATCACAGATCTCTTTTGCAAGGGAGGCCTGGGCCTGAAGAACGTCTGACATTCATGTTTTTAGACTGTGAGAGGAAACTGGAGTACAGTCGTCCCTCACTATATTCACTGTATTGCAGGTTTTTTTTAAACATGTTTTTTTTTTTACATTGCGTGTACTGTACATTCATCTCATCATCTTCATCGCCAAAGAGTTTAAGTGTATATGAAGTGTTTATAAGAAAGTGGGAATGTCATAATTCCTGCCTGGGAATCCATTGAGAAATGTTTTGTAGCCTTCCTCAGATCAGTGCCGCACAGCAATCTGTTGCTTTGACCTCATGGTTTGGCTTGTGGGGAGTGGTGGCACAGAGGTTAGAGAAGGTGAACCTGTGATTGGAAGATCGCTGGTTCAACTCCCGGTACCGACAACATCAAAATGTGGGTGGGATTGGTGAAGCACTCACACCTGCCTCCACCCTCATTTGCCCCACTCTCGGCCCTTGAGCAAGGCCATTAACCCCCACCATCTGCTCCCCCGGGCGCCCTAGATAGCAGCTCTCTGCTCCACACAGATGGCTGTGGTAGCTCGGTGGTCTGTGGTGGAGTCAGGAAGGACCTCTGACGTAAAAATAACTGCCAAGTCTTCATGCGACTCAGTTCGCTGTGGTGACCCCCGAGGAAGGGAGCAGCCGAAAGAAGAAGAAAAATGCTTTGCAATACTCACACTGTCAGTGACACTCTCACACATTTCACACATCTATACTTTAATACAAACCGTTTTCAAGTCAAAGTCAAAGTCAACTTTATTGTCAGAACTGCAATATGTACAGGACATACACAGGATTGAAATTGCGTTTTATTACAGAGAGAATATTAATGATGACACACAGCAACTTAGTAGTTAAGCCCCCAGTATACTCCCGCGTCCAGTCAGCCGCGCGGAAACTGCGCATGCTGTCCGCAGAGGGTTGAGACTTGATGCACCAGCGTCCACCCTGAGCGGCTCTGCAGACGAGGGACGTTTACCTTCAGGACAAATAAAGTCGCCAATTGGTCATTTGCTGGCACGCCTACTGGATTGATTGACAGGTCCAAAAAAAAAAAAACGAGCGCTAGCAGCCGCAGCGGTGTTCTGTGTTTATATGTTATTAACGAGTTGTAAAAAATAAAAAAACAGGGATCACTGGCCCTGCAGTCCACACGTCAGACCAGCCCACCAGGAAATCTTCAGACCCTCCTGCAACCATGCTGGACCTGATTTTAATTCTCTCGTGACAAATTCCTTCATTTCTCACCATTTCAGTCATGGCATCAGCAGAGGAGGAGGAAGAGATCTCTTGCCTTTTGGTAAAACAAAAACAAAAGAAAAGGCCAGATCAGGGATGAAGAAGGGGAATTTAATACATTGTTGTTGCATACAAAACAGTCTGTCGCCAGGCAGTTTATTGTGCGACACTGCATATGAGATCGTAAAAATTTAGATTTGCGCAGACATGCCCTGCGGACGTACGCGGGAGTATACTGTGGGCTTTAGTTTATAAAATGAGTTAACCACAAAGAGGATTGTTAAAATTCATTACTGTGAATGACACGAGGGAGACACGCATTGAATGCATCACTCTGTTTCAACACATCAGAGTTTTGCTCCAACTCTGTGGTTCTGATGGACTGGATTAATTTCTGAAAGCTCACGTCTGAACGGGACATGGACACTTTGATTTATGAACCATTTTGAGTTGTGTTCACTTACAACGTTGTCACATTATAGACAGTGTCGGCAGCAGCAGCGGTTGATAAAAGTTAGCACTTAAGTGTTAGCTTCCAGTAATTAAAAAAAATCTGTTTAAGCTATTTTTTTTGTTATCGAATTAGTGGTTAACGAAGCTAACTTTTTGATTAGCTGTGCTCACCACTGATGTTCAGTAATAGAGGATAGATTATACTTTTTACATGAGGTATACCTGTTGGATTTTTAGGCTTGGACTTGTAAAGTTCTGTTGTTTGATCACATAATTAAACTGATTTCGGAAAACTACCAACAAAAACTCTCCTGAGAAGCTTTAAAGGTATTGTGACATGATGTTGGAAATTTGCATATTTGTCAGAACATATATATCTTATATCATTGAGCTCTGTTCGTTTTTGCAAAATAAATTATAAATATATTAAAATTTTATTCCAAGTTATGGTAGTTTTTTTCTCTGGGATACGCCCCTAAAAATCTGCGCATTTCCGCAAAACGTCATCTTGACGTGACAACGGGAAGGCACGCTCCAACGTGCATTTAAATAATAATGGCGGAGCATGTCCTATCGCGTCTGAGATATCATTTTAAGACAGTAAATCTTCCAAAACTCATTAATAAACACTCCCTGAATAAAAAGAAATTACAGATGTTACCTGATAGCGCAGACATAATTTAAAAATACATACATAGCAACGTGTTTGCTCCGGGCTCTCGGCTAATGTTTCTTAGAAGCTATCTTGGCTAACAGAGTCCCTGACACCGGTCACGTCTGAGATATATCATTGTAAGACAGTAAATCTTCCAAAACTCTCATTAATAAACCCTCCCCGAATAAAAAGAAACTAGATGTTACCTGATGGCGCAGACATAATTTAAAAATACATACATAGCAACGTGTTTGCTCCGGGCTCTCGGCTAATGTTTCTTAGAAGCTATCTTGGCTAACAGAGTCCCTGACACCGGTCACGTCTGAGATATATCATTGTAAGACAGTAAATCTTCCAAAACTCTCATTAATAAACCCTCCCCGAATAAAAAGAAACTACAGATGTTACCTGATGGCGCAGACATAATTTAAAAATACATACATAGCTACGTGGCCTGTATCGCGGCTATTGTGTTAGCTATCTGATTCGGCTAGCTTGTTAGCAGCGAACAAACATAATCTGCCGTGATAATTGGCTTTATACACTCAAAGTGTATAAAGTAAAACAACATGAACTCACGTAAAATAAATAGTTTATAATCTAAAACACTACACACCTCCGATTATGTTTACACAAAGACTTACTCATCTCCTGGACAGTCTTCCGATGGTCCCTGCGTTGTTTTGACGTGGTAGCTGTGGGACTTTCTTCTGTAGATTTTCTTTTAAAAATAGTAGGAATAGCATCCGGTTTTAAAAGTCTTCTGAATCTTACTGGTAATCCTAAAGATTCTTTTATACCAGGTCTTTCCTGAAAACAATCGGCAGTGAAATGGTCGCTGCAGACATACGACTCCTGGAACCCACCGGTCCTTGTCTGGTCCATTCTTGACGAAGTTTGTCATCTTTTGGAAATTTGTGAAGGCTCACTTGTTCACTACTGATATTAGAACACACAAATGCGCTACAACGTGACAGCATTTTTCAAGTTACACAAATAAAAGAGGCGATCCTTCAGGAAATGAATGAGTATGGCAAGCAGTTAACACACCTAACAAACGGGCAAGGCTCTGCCTTCTTCCCGTTGTCACGTCACACTGATGTGTCACGTCACACTGATGACGTATTGCGGAAATGCGCTGAATTTTAGGGGCGTATCCCAGCAAGTACCAGAGAAAAAATTAGCATAATTTAGAATAAAATTTTAATATATTTATAATTTATTTTGCAAAAACGAACAGAGCTCAATGATATAAGATATATATGTTCTGACAAATATGCAAATTTCCAACATCATGTCACAATACCTTTAAGATTCCTTCTGCAGAGTTTACCTCAATTGCACCAATAGGTTGGGTGTCTTAAATGTGCCTCTTGATGTGCTGGAAAGTTTTTGAGCAAAGATATTGAATGAAACCTTTCTTCTAAAAAATGTCTGTCAGCATCAAATTGTGTTAAAAAAAACATATAAAATTGCTTCAGGTTTAAAATGTGTATGTATTGTTTAGAATTAGCTAAGTATGAGTGTGTGATAATACGTAATTGAGAAACACATTTTAACTGATCTGGGAAAGATAATTGTTGGGACTATCATTTCCTTCATGGCCTGTTTAATGTGTGTTTTTGTTTTCTAGATTTCCAAACTCTGAGCACAAAAATCTCCAGGAGAACACTGGATGGGGCGAAGGTAACTCTTGAACAGATTGAGCAAACGGACTCTGTCTTAGTGGAGAACGTGCACCCTGGCACCACACCAGACCTGCTCACTTTGTACTTCGAGAGCGAGAGAGGTGGGAGTCAGAAGGTTAAGGAGGTCACCGTGCTTTCAGAGGACACAGTAAAGGTGTCTTTTGCAAAGTATGAATGTAAGTTTTTCCCGTTTGGAACGTTTAGAACTTTTGTTTGAGTTTACTTGTTAATTTAATTTAATTTTTTTAATTCCCAACAGCTGTAGACTCCATCCTTGATCGTCCACACAAACTCAATGATGCCAAACTTGTAGTGAAGCCTTATTTCAACTTTCTTCAACCAGTCCAGAGTTCAGCATCGAATGTCTTTAACATTGAAACCCAAGATGTAATGGAAAAGTTTTCTGAGGACCAGAACGATGTTCAGATGCCGACCAGTTTCCCCCTGGTCGCTGCTGACCCTGACCAGTCCTCACTTGCTGGGAGGTCTGACAGCTGTCGGTCACCCTCTCAGACAGCGTTGGAGATTCTTGTTGACAGTCAAGAACAGGAAGCAGAGGAGGTCATGGAGGACCAAAGTGACAGAGAAACGTTATCGTGCCATGTTCCCGTCACAGACCCAGTAAAACGTGCTTTGTTTCAAAGCAGCACTTTTCAACAGGATGTGCAGAAGGATAACCCAAATTGTAGCGTCCAGAACAAAGATGATGGCGTGTACATTGAAGGCCCTGAAAAGCTTCAGCTAGAGCAACTAAAAGGCGTGATTTCAGACTTTTTCGGAAACATGGTAGAAAGTCATTTCATCCTTGAGCCGGAGAAAGCTAGCTTCCTTGACAGAAAAGATGTGAGAGAGCATTTATTACAAACCATAAATCAAACTGGATTGTCTTCTTTGTACACCGTGTCAGACTCTACCGTCTCTGTAACATCCCTTTCCCAAAACTCTGCCGACCAGACGTGTAGCTATTTAAAATCCCAGGTGTGTTGCTTCAGCATGCCTGTGGAGAAGGAGCATGAGGGCATGGTATACTGCAGAGAGTTGAGCGAGTTTCTGCAGTCTTTGGGTTTCACCTTTGCAAAGGTGTCACAACAAGAAGGGCATATTGATGTTCTAACTTTGAAAGGAATGGAGGGTGAGAAACAGGCTGCAATCATGAAGTTTCTCTCTACGCCCATTGAAAGGGAGACGGTCATCTGTATGGAGCCAGGCATGCTGAAGTACGTCCAGATTCATCATCATCAACTGCTGGCTGACATGGATCAAGTGTCAATTTTTCCACTTGAGGCTGAAGATGCTTGTGGATTAAAGGTATCAAAATATTCATTTTGTTGCAAGCCTGTTTCATTTGTTTTGGATTTTAAATTGCAAACCTTCTAACTTCAAAACTTAAATCTTTTAGATCCATGGCCATGCAGTTGCTTGCCAAATGGCAGAAGAGGTGTTGCAAGGTGTGGTCTCATCTATCTGCACCCGAACCATCAAAACAAATGCTCCAGGAGTGGCTCGATTTTTAGATGAAAAGGAGTGCAGGAGCATCATTAATGAGATGGAGACCAAGTTTGAGGTCTACATCTGCCCAATTTATGTGCCCTGGGAGCCCCCACCACACCAGGTAATAAAATAACAGGAACAAATAAATATTTTGCAATCCTATGACTTTTGGTACATTTTAAACTTCCAGGACTTTCCCTCCTCTGACCAGTTATACTGGTTGGTCAATGGTCATCATCCATTATAAAGAGATGTTTGCCTTGAGGCATTTTTTTTACAGTGTAGCTTGAGGCTCTGCTGTTCAATTTTTCTGACCGAGACACGCATACAAAATGCTTTTTCAGTACATTTTTACTCAGCCGCACACATGCTACCAGCAACATTTTTGGATATGTCTACTAATAAATAAAAAGCTTGTAATGGGGATGCAGTCTAGGGCTGTGTCTCAATTCAGGGGCTGGGTCCTCATGAATGTGCATTTGTCGGCCGCATACGTCATTGCCCCGCGCGGAGGACTGTCCCAATTCGAAGACTCCTCCTCATGCGGCCGAGGAATGCGGCCTACTTCCTGCCGAAATCCAAGGATGCATCCGTGAATCCTTCAAGACGGAGGCTATCCCAGAATTCATAGCGCCAGCAGAGATTTTGCGGGGGGGGGGACTTTCTGCGTGCAGGGTCGGGACTGCTGCGTGTTGTTGAGTCATCAGCTCGTTCAACCTCAGCGCAAGCTTGAATCTCATTAAAATTTAACTACAGAAACGACTAAAAAAATATTTGTTAGCTGAATATATATTAGTGTTTCTGAGTTTACTGTTTGTTAAGAACTGATTACAAATCAGCTTATTTTACACGTGCGTAGCAAGGTTTTTCTGAGGGGCGATCTGTTAAAACTCAGAGTGGACCTACAAAATGCAAGTTGCCCAGTAGGTCAACGCGTTAAACATTGGGTTGGCGCGCAGATCCTTTTCTCAAAAGCTGGTTTGAATCTCACTCGGTACGGTTAAAACTTATTTTACGTTTGTCTTTTATTGGATAAAAAAAAGGAGTTTCACAAACTCCTTTTTTAAAATCTCAGTCCTCATATTTTTATCCAATAAAAGACAAACGTAAAATAAGTTTTAACCGAACCGAGTGAGATTCGAACCAGCTTCGAGAAAAGTATCTGCACGCCAAGCCAATGATTAACCGATTGACCTACTGGGCAACTTGCATTTTATAGGTCCACTCTGAGTTTTAACAGATCGCCCCTCAGAAAATCCTTGCTACGCACGTGTAAAATAAGCTGATTTGTAATCAGTTCTTAACAAACAGTAAACTCAGAAACACTATATATACATGTACAGTATTCAGCTAACTAATATATTTTAGCGGCGTCCCTTCTCTTTCCACACACACACCAAGCGCGCACACAAGAACTTCCCACCCACTTCAAGAGAACGCCCCACCCACTTCAAGGCCGGCAAACCTGAAGGCTAGACCGTCCCATTTCAGCAGTTTCGTCCAGCCCACCCGGCCTTGTGAGTGCGTGGCCTACTCGGCCCAGCTAGGCTGGGTCCTGAATTGAGACACAGCCTAAATTGTACAGCTTTTAGGTTCACACTAGTCTTTTTTGATTCATGCCATTGTCTACAGCTTTTGATCTGTTTGGTCGACCACCAGATAGCCCCAGAGGTTATGGTACCATGTTTTTTTTCATTCAACCTTTATTTATACAGGTTAGTTCCCATTGAGCCTCAAGGGCTCATTTACTAGAGAGACCTGTTGCATACAAATATACAGAGTAAATGAGGAAAAGAG
>JBBPBX010013696.1:0-35185 GCA_038048925.1 Garcialebias charrua
TTACCCATGGAGCCCGGCCGGGCACAGCCCGAAGAGGAGACGTGGGTCCCCCTTCCCATGGGCTCACCACCTGTGGGAGGGGCCAAAGGGGTCGGGTGCAATGTGGGATGGGTGGTGGCCGAGGGCGGGGACCCTGGCGGTCTGATCCTCGGCTACAGAAGCTGGCCATTGGGACATGGAATGTCACCTCTCTGGTGGGGAAGGAGCCTGAGCTAGTGTGTGAGGTTGAGAGGTTCCGACTAGAAATAGTCGGACTCACCTCAACGCATGGCTCTGGCTCTGGAACCAGTTTCCTTGAGAGGGGTTGGACACTCTTCCACTCTGGAGTTGCCCCTGGTGAGAGGCGCCGAGCAGGAGTGGGCATACTTGTTGCCCCCCATCTTGGTGCCTGTACGTTGGGGTTCACCCCGGTGAACGAGAGGGTAGCCTCCCTTCGCCTACGTGTGGGGGGACGGGCTCTGACTGTTGTTTGTGCCTATGCGCCAAACGGCAGCTCAGATTACCCACCCTTTTTGGAGTCCTTGGAGGGGGTATTGGAGAGTGCGCCTCCTGGGGACTCCCTTGTTCTACTGGGGGACTTCAACGCTCACGTGGGCAATGACAGTGAGACCTGGAGGGGTGTGGTTGGGAGGAACGGCCCCCCTGATCTGAACCAGAGTGGTGTTCTGTTATTGGACTTCTGTGCTCGTCATGGATTGTCCATAACGAACACCATGTTTAAGCATAAGGGTGTCCATATGTGCTCTTGGCACCAGGACACCCTAGGTCGCAGTTCGATGATCGACTTTGTTGTCGTCTCATCTGATCTGCGGCCGCATGTCTTGGACACTCGGGTGAAGAGAGGGGCGGAGCTGTCAACTGACCACTACCTGGTGGTGAGTTGGCTCCGATGGTGGGGGAGGATGCCGGTCAGACCTGGCAGACCCAAACGTATTGTGAGGGTCTGCTGGGAACGTCTGGCAGAGTCTCCCGTAAGACGGAGCTTTAACTCCCACCTCCGGGAGAGCTTTGAACACGTTCCGAGGGAGTCGGGGGACATTGAGTCCGAGTGGGCCATGTTCCGCGCCTCTATTGTCGAGGCAGCTTATCGGAGCTGTTGTGGCCGCAAGGTTGTTGGTGCCTGTCGTGGTGGCAACCCTCAAACCCGGTGGTGGACACCGGCGGTGAGGGATGCTGTCAGGCTGAAGAAGGAGTCCTATTGGGCCTTTTTGGCCTGTGGGACCCCGGAAGCAGCTGATAGGTACCGGCAGTCCAAGCGGCATGCGGCTCGGGTGGTTGCTGAGGCAAAAACTCGGGCGTGGGAGGAGTTCGGAGAGGCCATGGAGAATGACTTCCGTACGGCTTTGAGGCGATTCTGGTCCACCATCCGGCGTCTCAGGGGGGGAAAGCGGTACGCGACCAACACCATTTATGGTGGGGATGGCGTGCTGTTGACCTCAACTCGGGATGTTGTGAGTCGGTGGGCGGAATACTTCGAAGACCTCCTCAATCCTACTGGCACATCTTCCACTGAGGAAGCGGAGCCTGGGGACTTTGGGTCGGGCTCTCCAATCTCTGGTGCTGAGGTCACCGAGGTGGTTAAAAAGCTCCGCGGTGGCAGGGCTCCAGGGGTGGATGAGATTCGCCCGGAGTTCCTTAGGGCTCTGGATGTTGTGGGGTTGTGTTGGCTTACGCGACTCTGCAATATCGCGTGGACATCGGGGGCAGTTCCCTTGGATTGGCAGACTGGGGTGGTGGTTCCCCTATTCAAAAAGGGGGACCGTAGGGTGTGTTCCAACTATAGGGGGATCACACTCTTAAGCCTCCCTGGTAAGGTCTATTCAGGGGTTCTGGAGAGGAGGGTCCGTCGGATAGTCGAACCTCGGATTCAGGAGGAGCAGTGTGGTTTTCGTCCTGGTCGTGGAACACTGGACCAGCTCTACACCCTCAGCAGGGTCCTGGAGGGTGCGTGGGAGTTTGCCCAACCAGTTTACATGTGCTTTGTGGACTTGGAGAAGGCATTCGACCGTGTCCCTCGGGGGGTTCTGTGGGGGTACTCCGGGAGTATGGGGTACCAGGCCCTTTAATACGGGCTGTTAGGTCCCTGTATGACCGGTGTCAGAGCTTGGTCCGCATTGCCAGCAGTAAGTCAGGCTCGTTTCCGGTAGGAGTTGGACTCCGCCAAGGTTGCCCTTTGTCACCAATTCTGTTCATAACTTTTATGGACAGAATTTCAAGGCGCAACCAAGGCATTGAGGGGATCCGATTTGGTGGCCTTAGAATCGCATCTCTGTTTTTTGCAGATGATGTGGTCCTATTGGCTTCATCAGGTCGTGAACTACAGCTTTCACTGGAGCAGTTTGCAGCCGAGTGTGACACGGTCGGGATGAGGATCAGTTCCTCCAAGTCCGAGGCCATGGTCTTGAGCCGGAAAAGGGCAGCGTGCCCTCTCCGGGTCGGGGAGGAGGTCCTGCCCCAAGTGGAGGAGTTTAAGTATCTCGGGGTCTTGTTCACGAATGAGGGAAAACTGGAGCGTGAGATCGATAGGCGGATAGGTGCAGCGTCCGCAGTGAAGCGGGCGCTGTACCGGTCTGTCGTGGTGAAGAGAGAGCTGAGTCAAAAGGCAAAGCTCTCAATTTACCGATCGATCTACGTTCCCACCCTCATCTATGGTCATGAGCTTTGGGTTGTGACCGAAAGAACGAGATCTCGGATACAAGCGGCTGAAATGAGTTTTCTCCGCAGGGTGTCTGGACTCTCCCTTAGAGATAGGGTGAGAAGCTCAGTCATCCGGGAGGGACTCAGAGTAGAGCCGCTGCTTCTCCACATCGAAAGGAGCCAGTTGAGGTGGCTCGGGCATCTGGTTAGGATGCCTCCTGGACGCCTCCCTGGTGAGGTGTTCCGGGCACGTCCCACCGGGAGGAGGCCCAGAGGAAGACCCAGGACACGCTGGAGGGACTATGTTTCTCGGCTGGCCTGGGAACGCCTTGGGATTCCCCCAGAGGAGCTGCTCCAAGTGGCTGGGGAGAGGGAAGTCTGGGCCTCCCTACTTAGGCTGCTACCCCCGCGACCCGACCCCGGATAAGCGGAAGACAATGGATGGATGGATGGATGGATGGATGGATGGATGGATGGATAAAAGACATGTCCTGATCAAAAATAAATCAAGGCTTTTAACATTAGAGCTGGAGGCCAGATTAATGCCATCCAAGGAGGGCGAAAGACTGAACAATTTATTCCTAATATGCTCAGGTCCAAAAACTAAAACCTCTGTCTTGTCTGTATTGTTGAGAAACTGGTCATGACCCACACAAGACAACCGTCAACATCAACAAGGACCCTCATCAGTATGCGTACCGTGAGAACCGATCAACAGAGGACGCCATCTCTTCTGTGGTCCACACTGCTCTCACCCACCTGGATCAGAAGGACTCCTACGTCCGTATGCTCTTTGTGGACTTCACATCTGCCTTCAACACCATGATCCCCCAAACTCTGATGGACAAACTATCCACACTTGGACTAAGCCCCTCCATTTGTAACTGGGTACTAGACTTCTTAACAAACAGACCTCAGTCCGTGAAGATCCACAACTTCTCCTCCTCCACCATAACCCTCAGCACTGGCTCTCCTCAAGGATGTGTGCTGAGCCCTCTTCTGTTCACTCTGCTCACATATGATTGTGCAGCTACCCATCCAGGCTGTCATATTGTAAAGTTTGCAGATGATACAGCTGTGGTGGGATGCATCACAAACAATGATGAGTCCAGCTACAGGCAGGAGGTGGAACACCTGGAGAGCTGGTGCAAAGAGAATAACCTTCACATGAATGTGAAGAAGACAAAGGAGATGATTGTGGACTTCAGAAGGAACAAACACACCCACACCCCACTGAACATAAGTGGATCTGCAGTGGAAGTGGTCTCCAGCTACAAATACTTGGGTGTACACTTGAATGATAACCTCAGCTGGAGCAACAACACCACCAGCCTGATCAAGAAAGGTCATCAGAGACTCTACTTCCTCAGACGGCTGAGACGAGCTGGTCTGAGTAGCCCAGTCCTCACCTCCTTCTACAGGTGTGCAGTGGAGAGCATCCTGTGCTCCAGCATCAACGTGTGGCATGGAGGCTGCACAGTTGCAGAGAGAAAAGCTCTACAGAGAGTGGTGAAGGCTGCACAGAGGTCTGTTGGAGTCAGTCTCCCCACCATCACAGACATTTACACCTCCAGATGCAGGAAAAGAGCCACCTGCATCATGAAAGACCCCACTCACCCAGCACACACACTCTTTGCCCCACTCCCCTCAGGATGGAGGTTGAGGAGCATCAAATGTAGAACCACTAGACTGAGGAACAGCTTCTACCCTGAGGCTGTTAGACTCATGAATAAATAAATAATAAGAATAAACACTGCAAAATATCACATCATGCTGATGCTGATCTGTTTTCTTGTTGCTGTGTTCATCTGTGACCATCTGCTCATACAGACTCGTGTTCGTGCTGCTGTTTGTAATGATGTTTTTCTATTACATTAGGGCTTAGTGTATTTCTAGTTGATGTTTTTCTTAGTTATATCCTAGATGTTATTACTGTTTTTCTCTTACATTTTGTTGTTGGATGTAACTGGGACCCTGTGTACATAATCTCGTTTCATCACATGTACCACATGCGGTGCAAATGACAATAAAGACTCTCTGACTCTGACTCTGATTCAAAAGGAAAAAATGTAGGGTCATCTAGGTTTTTAAGACATGCTTATAGTCTTAAGTAGCTGATTGGGTTAATTGGGTTTCATGGACAAATATAACTGTGTATCATCAGCATAACATTGAAAATTTAGCCCATGCTGTTTAATAACATCACCTAATGGAAGCATATACAGTACAAGGTATAGAGTATTGGAGTATTTCAGGGTAAATGTTGAGCAGAAGAGGATCATGGGAAAATTTGGATCTGAGTCCAAGCTCCCTGTTGACCTCAGCTCTCTGTCCATGGCAGGATGGTGAGGGCTTCCATCATCATCCTCCAACTTTCTCCTCCAACTCATGATCCATCCATCTCACCTCAATCTGTTGCTGTATTTGACCACTTTTCACCAGTCTCTCTGTCTTCTCTAGAGCAGGTCATGTGCAGCCTGAAACCATCTGGTTCCCCCTTCGATGTGGTCCCCCCTCGGCTCCTAAAGGAGGTTTTTCCCACTCTAGGTCCCTCCATTCTCTCTATTGTAAATAGCAGTTTATCCACAGATGTGGTGCCAAAATCATTAAAACATGCTGCTGTTCAACCGCTCCTGAAAAAAACAAACCTTGACCCTTCAGTAGTTTCTAACTTCAGGCCTGTCTCCAGACTCCCATTTGTTTCTAAACTTTTAGAGAAAATAGTTGAGTCCCAGTTGAAGGGCTTCCTGGAGGGTCACGCTATCCTTGAGCCATGCCAATCTGGCTTCAAATCTCTACAGCACCGAGACTGCCCTACTGAAGGTTTTTAACGACATCTTCCTATCAAAGTCAAAGTCAAAGTCAAAGTCAACTTTATTGTCAGATCTGCAATATGTACAGTGCAGGACATACACAGGACCGAAATTGCGTTTCTCTCAGTCCCTCGGTGCAACAGTAAACATCTAAACATTGAAACACTGAAACATATAATAATAGACATAAGCATAAAAATAGTAAAACTAACACTGTCCTGTGTGTTTTTTTTTTTTTTTTTTTTGCATAGTGGTATAAAAAAAGAGTATAAAAAGTATAACTAAAATAAACTAAAGGTTTCTAGCATTGACATTTGCAAAGTGGCAAAGCAGCGAATGAGTCAATGTACACAGTATATGTATGAGGTAGTAGTTGATGTTGTTGTAGAGGCAAAAAGTGGCATATGCAGTAAGGCACATTGGGCATCCCTAAATAAGACCGTTCAGAGCACACTGTATATGTACCAGCAGTGGTGTAGATATTAAAGTAGTGTAAATAAATGTAAACAGTAGTAATTACATGTAAGCAGTAGTAATAAAAGTAAACAGTATTAATAAATGTAAACAGAGAATGTAAACAGTATTATGATTATAGGCAGTGATGTAATACAGACATTAGTGCAATTATGAGAAGTAGTGCAAACTGTATGAGCACATGACCGAGAGTTTAGTGAAAACCCGTTTGGTGACACAGAGTCTAGTGTTAAAAACTTTGTGTTGAGTGATAATATGTGAGAAAGTTTTAGTGTTAAGGCAGTTCAAATGGGAGGGGAGGCAGAGCAGGCAGAGTGTTTAGCATTCTGACTGCCTGATGAACAGAGCTGTCTCTCAGTCTGCTGGTTCGAGCCTGGAGACTCCTCAGTCTCCTTCCTGATGGCAGCAGTCTGAAGCAGCTGTGTAGTGGGTGTGTGGGATCACCTGCCATGCGGTGGGCTTTCCGAGTGAGGCGTTTGCTGTGTAAGTCCTGCAGTGAGGGCAAGGAGGTGCCCACGATCTTCTCAGCTGCTCTCACAATGCGCTGGAGGCTCTTGCGGCAGGATGCAGTACATGCACCAAACCACACAGTGATGCAGCTGGTCAGGACACTTTCTATGGCACAGACCCTGGTGACTCTGTGCTGCTTGTCCTACTGGACCTCACATCCACTTTCGACACCATCGACCATGAGATCCTCATTGCTAGGTTGGAGCAGTGGGTGGGCATCACAGGGTCAGCCCTCAACTGGTTCAGATCCTACCTCTCTGACAGGTCATTTTGTGTTTCCATCAATGATTTTACCGTAGTTCTGCAGTGGCGGCACTAAAATGGGGGGTTCCACAGGGGTCCATCCTGGGTCCTCTCCTATTCTCCTTATACCTACTGCCACTCGGAGCTATTTTCCGGAAACACAACATACCTTTCTATTGCTATGCCGATGACTGTCAAATTTACTTCCCCCTAATGCCGGGTCCCCACTGGACCCGTGTCGGGCGGCGGAAGCGGCCGGTTTACATTGAAAGTCTATGTGGAGAGGCGTCGATGCGCGGCGTATCGTGAAGCGGAGCGTTTTCAGTGTTTGAAGCGGCGCGACGGCACACGGCAGTTCCTTTCCATGCACGCGCGCGTCCAAAGCAACCTACGCGTCGAGCCGCCAACGCCAGAAAATTCGATCTCTGGTGGCTCGACGCGTCCAGCAAACAGTCGGGAGAGCCTCTGCTATGTGATTACACAACGACAACGGGACTTTTTTTGGACTTTTTAAACTTACCAGATCGAGCCTCCATGAATTGGAACCAAACTCCGGTAAGAAACGTGGCATTTTTACAGTTGCTGCTGTCCGCGTCCAGCGTTTGATCACCCCAAACATAAAAAAACGTTTTAATCTCAACAAAGACTGTCGGAGCTGCAGTAACACAACAACTGACCCGGAAAACGAGCTAGACCCCCTCCCCTCTGCCTCCCCCCAGTGCGCATCATCAGACGGTCTTCAGTGGCTTTGTGGGAATGTGACAAGCGGCCAAAAGGGGGCGGCAGGAGCGTTCTGACAAGTTTGGTGGGGACCCGGCATAAGACACAACGGTACATGCTCTATTCAACCTCTGCTCGACTGCCTGGGTGACATCAGGGACTGGATGGCCTTAAATTTCTTAAGTTTCAATGATAAGAAGTCTGAAGCCATATTATTCCTTCCCAATGACACCATCTCGAACCACTGCATCGACCTTTCTGCTCTACCCCTGTCTGAAAAACAAAAAGTCACAAATCTGGGAGTGATAATGGATCCTACTCAACAGTCATGTAAACACGATCGTTAAATTCTGTTTTTTCCAGCTGAGGCGACTGTCTAAGCTGAAGCCCATATTATCCAAAAATAACCTGGAGACAGTAATTCACGCATTTATTACATCTAGGCTTGATTACTGCATTTCACTTCTGTTTGGTATCAGTCAGACCACCATTGCACGACTACAACTGGTCCAGAACGCAGCAGCCCGATTTTTAACCAGTGCATGCAAAAGCAAGCACATTACACCAGTCTTGGCCTCCCTGCACAGGCTACCGGTTCATCTTCGAATCCAGTTCAAAATTCTCATGTATGTCTACAAATCACTGAACAGTCTCGCCCCTGCCTATCTCTCGGATTTGATACACGCTTATGTCCCACCACGTGCTTTAAGGTCAGAGGACTGGGTACTTTTAAGAGTTCCAGGGACTCGTCTTAAACGCAGAGGTGACCGGGCATTCTCTGTAGCAGGCCCAAGACTCTGGAACGAGTTACTGCTGCTTGTCAGACAGGCCCCCTCCCTCTCTGTGTTCAAATCCTGTTTAAAGACCCATTTCTACTCTTTTGTTTCAACACCAGCTGATCTGTGTTTGGTCGTTTTATTTATGATCTGCAATGTTTTTATGTCTTTTGTTTTGTACTTCATTGTGTGTGTTGCCTGTTGTTTGTTTGTTTGTACAGCACTTTGGTCTGGCCTTGTCGCTGTCTAAAGTGCTTTATGAATAAAATTGGTATGGTATGGTATGGTATCATCACTGCGACAAAAAAATGTTCTTGAAAATTTTGTAGGAGTTGTTGATCCGGAAAAGGTATCGGGTGGACAATGAGCCGGGTCGCCCCATTCTGAGAAGATTGGAAGAGTCTTTCCTGGCCTCCAACAAGCAACAAAACTAATAAAATTCCTAATTAGAGGTTATTGTAGGAAGTGTAAAAGGCAGGTAGTTGTACTCGTGTCAATACACAAACATGAGTACTTTGAAAAACCGTGGTATGGATTTCAAGTAGTTTTTTTTATAGGATAGAAAGAAAGGAAAGACAGAAAGTAAGACTACAAAACATAACAA
Source organism: Garcialebias charrua (assembly GCA_038048925.1). Taxonomy (NCBI): domain Eukaryota; kingdom Metazoa; phylum Chordata; class Actinopteri; order Cyprinodontiformes; family Rivulidae; genus Garcialebias; species Garcialebias charrua. Next base: position 8,778 of record JBBPBX010013696.1, read on the forward strand.
TTATCCACTAAAAGAGCACAAGGCAAACACACCCGACCGCCATCTGCAAACCTGCAAAGTACATAACAGAACATAGCAACAAAACACACATGCGTAAAGGAGACATAACATTCACGACTTTGCAGTAGAATTCTATAAATATATATACCTATACCTACAAATATATATATATATATATATATACAGTAAATACATATACATTCATATGCAGTCACATACCCATCTATATACAGTATCTACATATGATATCTACATATAAATCCCTGCATCCATTTGTGTGTGGTTGTGAGCATGCATAAGTGAATAAGGCTTCTCTAACAGAACCTTCAATAGCAACCGTGAAGCATCAGAGATCCGTCCCCCAAGACCTGAGGCAGACAAAGGGGAGCACCAGAGCCCAAGACCCCAAGAAGGACACTGAACACAGAGCCCCCAGGGCCACCCAAACATGTCGGACCACTCACCCACCCCCCAGATCCAACCATAGGGGAAAACCGGAAAATCCCCACCAGCGAGCACACACAATGACCCCCCCGGGGTCAACAGCGACATGCTCACAGGCCCCCGCCGGAACCCGCTGTACCGACGTAGCCCCAGGCCTAGGCACCAAGGCCCGGGCACCGGGGACGCCCACCCCCCAGGCCCCGGCCCGACAGGACCAGAGGACCCGAGCCCCACCAGGCAACCACCAGGCCAAGCTGACACACGCCCAAGCACCCAACCCCCGACACTGAGGGCCCCAAGCACGCCGACAGGCAAGGGCACACCCCACTAGGGGGCCATGCGCCAGGGGCGCGACACCAAGCAGCCCCAGCTGTATCGAAGAGGGGGCAGTATAAGTTCAAGTACAGTAGTTTTACTCTGAAGTTCGGAATGAAGGACCGTCAGATGAAAACGTTTATCACAGCCAGAGATTATTTCTCTTTTCCTCAGACGAATTAGGCCAGAGACTGAAAACAAAATGTACATTTGTGTCTAAAATCTACAGAAAGTGATTTAAAAAAATTATAATTTTCTGGTTGCCCAGATCAAAGTGGTGTGTTCGTTTTTACACGTCTGACACAGAAGAGTCCTCCGGAGAACATCTGAGTCTGCAGTCAATCAAAACAAGCAGTCAGCTGACGTGAACAGGCAGCTGGAGGCTCAACATGATGTCATGGTGTGTGTTCTGGGGTGGGGGGAGGGGGGGAGCCGCTAACAGCTGGAGATCCACCCATGTCATGTTTACATGGGAGTGATGACAAGCATGTCTCACACACATGCAGAGAAACACGACTTAAAGAAACGTTCGTGGTGTCACAGCAGAGGTTGTCATGTTGGCGTTGAGGCGGGAAACCCGACAGGAAGTGGGTCAGAAGGACTTCCTGGATCTCCAAAAAAGAGTTTTACTTCCAGAACAATGTTCCACTTTAATAATTACTGACAAGAAGCTCACTGCTGACGTTATCAATCCCTTTAAAATAAGATCATTATGCATGTGTGTGAGTGTTTCCATTGTGCATGTTTGGGTGGGGTCTGTATATTGAGAGGTCAGCAACACACACACACATGCACATACACACAGGGTTCTCTATCTTCAGTGTGGCGGAGGCTGATGGCCCCCCCACCGGACTGATTGATTTTTCTCTGGTGGTCCGCTTCTAACCATCGCCTTCTGCTGAATGGTGACAGGTGGGGGATCGTGCAGTTTACCCTCCTGCTGCCCTGAGGTCCAAACGACCCACAAGGCTCCATTTAAAGAGCTGTCATGGCAGCAACAAGACACAAACAAGACCAGCGATGAGTGTTTTTCTGGACTGAAATTGAAAAGAGAATGAAGTAAACCTAAATGTTTTTGAGATATTCAAGTGGAGGAGTTACTGTGGAGAAGAACAGATGTTTTTATAATCTTATATTATTATTATATATCTTACATTAATCTTATTTTATAATCTGATGAACTTATTATATTAATGGTGGTGGCCATCTTGGATTTTGACGTGACAACCCAGTTTTCTGAAGGAACCGTTCTTACTCCTAGATGCAGACACACACAAAACTGTTAGTCTGTCTCTCTCATGTTTTTCAAGTTATCAAACTCACAAGACAATATTTTAAATTCCTCCTTTTTGCTCCATGACAGAGAACAACCCACAGAACTTTAGGAGAACTGGAGGAGAACTTCAGTTACTTTCAGTTTCATCCAAGGTGGTGGGTGATATGCATTCCTTATACATGTTGTTGCCTGTTGCTCACTTGATGCCTGTTGCTCACATGTTGCCTATTGCTCACATGTTGCCTGGTACTCACATGTTGCCTGGTGCTCATTTGTTGCCTGGTGCTCATTTGTTGCCTGGTGCTCATTTGTTGCCTGATGCTCATTTGTTGCCTGTTGCTCATTTGTTGCCTGTTGCTCACTTGTTGCCTGGTACACACATGTTGCCTGGTGCTCATTTGTTGCCTGTTGCTCACTTGTTGCCTGTTGCTCACTTGATGCCTGGTGCTCACATGTTGCCTGGTGCTCACATGTTGCCTGTTGCTCACTTGTTGCCTGTTGCTCACTTGTTGTCTGCTTCTCACTTGATGCCTATTGCTCACTAGTTGTCTGTTGCTCACTTGATGCTTCTACCTCACTTGTTGCCTGTTGCTCACTTGTTGCCTGTTGCTGACTTGCTGCCTGTTGCTAACTTGCTGCATGTTGCTAAGTTGTTGCCTGTTGCTCACTTGTTGCCTGTTGCTCACTAGTTGTCTGTTGCTAACTTGTTGCCTGTTGCTCCCTTTTTGTCTGTTGCTAACTTTTTGCCTAAGGCTCACTTGCTGCCTCTTGTTCACTTCATACCTGTTGCTAACTTGTTGCCTGTTGCTCACATGTTGCCTGTTGCTCACTTATTGACTGTTGATAACCTGCTGCCTGTTGCTAACTTGTTGCCTGTTTCTCACTTATTGACTGTTGCTTACTTGCTGCCTGTTGCTAACTTATTGACTGTTGACAACTTGCTGCCTGTTGCTAACTTGCTGCCTATCAGTTATTGCCTGTTGCTCAGTTGTTTTGTGGCTCATTTGCTGCCTGTTTCTAAATTGTTGCCTGTTGCTAACTTGTTGAATGTTGCTGACTTGCTACCTGTTGCTAACTTGCTGCCTATCAGTTGTTGCCTGTTGCTCAGTTGTTTTGTGGCTCGTTTGCTGCCTGTTGCTTGCTTGTTGCATGTTGCTCACTTGTTGATTGATGCTGACCTGCTGTCTGTTGCCAACTTGCTACCTATCAGTTGTTTCCTGCTGCTCACTTGCTGCCTGTTGCTCATTTGCTGCCTGTTGCTTGCTTGCTGCCTGTTGTTCATTTGCTGCCTGTTGCTTGATTGCTTCCTGTTGCTCACTTGCTGCCTATCATTTGTTTCCTGTTGCTCACTTGCTGCCTGTTGCTCATTTGCTGCCTGTTGCTCTTTTGCTGCCTGTTGCTTGCTTGCTTCCTCTTGCTCACTTACTGCCTGTTGATCACTTGATGCCTGTTGCTCACTTGATGCCTGTTGCTTACTTGCTGCCTGTGGCTCACTTGCTGCCTGTTGCTCATTTGTTGCCTGTTGCTCACTTGATGCTTCTACCTCACTTGCTGCCTGTTGCTCACCTGCTGCCTATCATTTGTTTCCTGTTGCTCACGTGCTGCCTGTTGCTCATTTGTTGTCTGTTGCTTGCCTGCTGCCTGTTGCTCATTTGCTGCATGTTGCTTGCTTGTTTCCTCTTGCTCACTTGCTGCCTGTTGCTCATTTGTTGCCTGTTGCTCACTTGATGCCTGTTGCTTACTTGCTGCCTGTGGCTCACTTGTTGCCTGTTGCTCACTTGTTGCCTGTTGCTCACTTGATGCTTCTACCTCACTTGCTGCCTGTTGCTCACCTGCTACCTTTTGCTCACCTGCTGCCTGTTGCTCACTTGATGCTTCTACCTCACTTGCTGCCTGTTGCTCACCTGCTGCCTGTTGCTCACCTGCTGGCTGTTGCTCACTTGATGCCTGTTGCTTACTTGATGTCTGTTGCTCATTTGATGCCTGTTGCTTACTTGCTGCCTGTTGCTCACCTGCTGCCTTTTGCTCACCTGCTGCCTGTTGCTCACTTGATGCTTCTACCTCACTTGCTGCCTGTTGCTCACCTGCTGCCTGTTGCTGACTTGCTGCCTGTTGCTCACCTGCTGCCCGTTGCTCACTTGATGCCTGTTGCTTACTTGATGCCTGTTGCTCATTTGATGTATGTTGCTCACATATTGTCTGATGCTCACATGTTGCCTGTTGCTCACTTGATGCTTCTACCTCACTTGCTGCCTGTTGCTCACCTTTTGCCTGTTGCTCACTTGCTGCCTGTTGCTTGCTTGTTGCCTGTTGCTCACTTGTTGACTGTTGCTAACTTGCTGCCTGTTGCTAAATTGCTGTCCATCAGTTGTTGCCTGTTGCTCACTTGTTGCTCACTTGCTGCCTATAATAATAATAATAATTAATTCAATTTATAACGCACTTTTCATTAGTGAAAATCTCAAAGTGCTACACACATTCATACACCGGTAGCGGCAGACTACCATGCAAGGTGCTTTCCAGTCCTACCGGGAGCAACTCGGGGTTAAGTGTCTTGCCCAAGGACACAACGACACATGGTGTGGGGAACCGGGATTCGAACCGCCAACCTTCCGATCGGGGGACGACTGCCATTACCACTACGCCACGGCCGCCCCACTATCAGTTGCTGCCTGTTGCTCACTTGCTGCCTGTGGTTCACTTGTTGCCTGTTACTCACTTGATGCTTCTACCTCACTTGCTGCCTGTTGCTCACCTGCTGCCTGTTGCTCACCTGCTGCCTGTTGCTCACCTGCTGCCTGTTGCTCACTTGTTGCCTGGGTGCTGGCCCATCCCCCTGACCTCAGCCGATTCGCCTGGTGCCCTTGCTGCACAGCTGAATGCCTCTGCAGCAGGACGCCTGAGCACAGCAGCGGTGTGGCTGAATCTCAGGATTCCAACCTAAATTTCATTTGGAGCCAACAAAGAGCGCACTGATCCAGTCAGCTGTGCCGAGTCGTGGGACCGCGGGTCAGCAGATCAGCTGTCATCCTGCAGCCGTGATGTGTTCAGGCCGTGAGGGATGCAGGATGTTTCTACGACCAGGAGAGACTCAGAATCCTGAGCTTCTCTCCGGATCAGATCACGTGTTGCAGGAAACCTCGTGTTCTTCTTAATGAGATAAGATGGAGGACGGCTCTGTAAACAGAGGTAAAAGCTGAGTGGGTTCTTTAAGCACGTGGGGGTCCAACATGTCGTAGGGCAGAACATCACTGATCCACATCCTTTACGTCAGAGTTTACCCAAACGCCCAGCAGAGAACCAAATAATAGATACAAAGACGCTCGACTGGATTTATCTTATTAATCAGGGTAAACCCTGGAAAATGGTTCTGAATCATATTTTTAGAAGATTCTGAGAATTTCTTGTCATCTTCTGAAAGAGGAAACCTCAGACCAGATTAAATTTAATACTACTACTGTACAGTATTAGCCAAATTTTACATCCACAGCTGTAAATTCTCCATGCTAAAACCTAGATTTATAGTGTTTTCTAATTATATTTCTTCTTACTTATCTACTTTAAAGTATTGTACCAATGCAAAAGCCTTAAAAACTAAAACAATCTGTAACAAATTTCTGTTGTAAACTGCCCAAAACACATTTTTGTGTTTATTTTTGTGCCTTTATTCTCTTTTTTGCTATGCATGCCTTAAGTCTCGAGCCATGTTTGTCATTGTAGGATTTTTTTGTACTTGTTTTTTATGAAAAAAATAAAAAAAGATTAAGCTTTCACGATTTCCAGCTGGTATAAAAAATAGTTTCTCGCATGCAGGAAAGCAGCTAAACTTTAGTGCTTTCTGCTCATGTTCATCAATAAATGTCGGTTCTTCTCAGAAAAGAGCTGCAGAACTTTCTTTAAGATTGTCCTGATGCATGCTAAGTAATCCAGGTAGATCTAATCAGGTTGAGTCAGGTCCTCTGGACTGGACTGAAGAAGTCTTTTGGATAAAAGACGAAACGTTTCAACAAAGAGGAATTCATCCAGAGAACCTGACTCAATGTGGTTAGATTCTTTTGGGTCATATTCCAGAACTTTCCTTCAAAAAGAGAAGGTATTTATTAACTGTGTTTTGATCAAATCCAACAGACCACTTCAGATTTTACTCTCGATGTGACGGGTCACATACTGGCTCAATTTCTATGAAACTGACTGAGTTCAGATGCTGGCTGATGGCTATTAGCAGTGGCAGCCATCTTGAGATTATTATTCATTTATATACATTCAATATTTTCATGTTTTGAACATTTCATTAAATCACTGAGATATTTTGCTAACAGACAGAAAAACAAATATATGCACAAGCAAAAGCATGATCAGTCTTTCACTTTTTGGCAGCGGGTGATAAAAATGTAATCCCAAGCACAGAAGGGTCGAACATATAGAAAGCCAATACTCCTGTCACTAAGATAAGATAAGATACGATAAGATAAGATAAAATATAACTGTATTGATCCCAACAGGAAATTGTTGTGCCAGAGTTTCAGTACAAAGGAACATACACAAGGGATCACAGAAGATATAAAAACTACAACTAACTAGAATCCCAACCAAAAAAGAAATGGAGTTTTCACACACTTTAACTTCCATCTTAAATCTATTCATGACATAAAACATCAAAATAACGGAGCATAAAACAGGAAATACTAGAGATGATCAAACAGATGGAGGCAATCAGGGAGTAATTCACCATCAAGTGACCTGACCTCAAGAACACGCAGAGAGAAACATCAACAAACAAAGACTTTCAGAAGATGTTAACATTTTAACTGTTGGACAAATGCAGCTCAATAATAGACTCTCTGATCTGAACCTGGATACCAGCTCAAGTCCTGGACCTGGTTTCTCTTGCAAACATCTGGAGGGACAAATCTAGGTAAAAATCTTGGAGGCCAAATCTCCTGTAGTCTGAACTATGCAGAACTTATTTGGTTAAAAAATAGGATTCATGAGGGTTCAAGAGGGCGAGAAGGACTTGTACCGATTGGCGAGACAGAGGGATCGGGCTGGAAAGGATGTGCAGCAGGTTAGGCTTAAGCCCCCAGTATAGCTCCGCGTGAGTCCGAGCGCCGCGGCACGCCGTGTGAGCGCCGCGGCAAAAGCCTTTGATCGCGGGCGTGAACGCGCCAAGCTCAAATTTTACGACCGCCTACGCGCGCGCGTTGAAAACTGCCTCGCGTGTCAGCAAATGACCAATCAGCGACCTCAATTTGTGGCTGCAGCTGCTGGAACCTGCCCTCCAGAGAGCTGCGCTTGCACAGAGCTATAATATGAACTGCCGGCGCGCAGCACACGCGAGTCCAGCGGCGCTGGACACAACGCACAGCTATACTGGAGGCTTTATTAAAGATAGGAACTGTAGTGTTCTAACAAGTAAGGAGAGCATTATGGGAAGATGAAAGGAGTATTTTGAGGAGCTAATAAATGAAAGGAAAGAAAGCGAAAGAAGAGTAGAGGTCATAGAAACTGTGGACCAGGAAGTGGGAAAGATTAGTGAGCGTGAAGTTCAGAAAGCTCTGAAAATAATAAAGAAGGGGAAGGCAGTAGGACCTAATGACATACCAGTGGAGGTTTGGACATGTTTTGGAGAGATAGCAGTGAGGTTTTTGACGACACAACAGTGGTAGGTCTCATCAGCAACAACGATGAGACGGACTACAGAGATGAGGTGAGCCGCTTGGCCTTGTGGTGCGGACACAACAATCTCACTCTCAACGTGGAGAAGACAAAGGAGATTGTCGTGGACTTCAGGAAGAGGGATGCACAACATGCCCCTCTGACCATCAACAGCACCGCAGTGGAGAGAGTGGACAGCACCAAGTTCCTGGGAGTGCACGTCTCAAAGGACCTGTCCTGGAGCAGGAACACTGCAGCACTGGCGAAGAAGGCTCACCAGCGCCTCTACTTTCTCCGCAAGCTGAAAAGGGCTGGAGCTTCAACCTCCATCATGTGCACCTTCTACAGAGGTGCCATAGAAAGTGTCCTGACCAGCTGCATCACTGTGTGGTTTGGTGCATGCACTGCATCCTGCCGCAAGAGCCTCCAGCGCATCGTGAAAGCAGCTGAGAAGATCGTCGGCACCTCCTTGCCCTCACTGCAGGACTTACACAGCAAACGCCTCACTCGGAAAGCCCACCGCATGGCAGGTGATCCCACACACCCACTACACAGCCGCTTTAGACTGCTGCCATCAGGGAGGAGACTGAGGAGTCTCCAGGCTCGTACCAGCAGACTGAGAGACAGCTCTGTTCATCAGGCAGTCAGAATGCTAAACACTCTGCCTGCTCTGCCTCCCCTCCCATTTGAACTGCCTTAACACAAAAAACTTTCTCACACATTACCACTCAACACAAAGTTTTTAACACTGGACTCTGTGTCATCAAACGGGTTATTCACTAAACTCTCGGTCATGTGTTCATTCAGTTTGCACTACTTCTCATATTTGCACTAATGTTTGTATTACATTACTGCCTATAGTCATACTACTGTTTACATTCACTGTTTACATTTATTAATACTGTTTACATTTATTACTACTGCTTTACATTTATTACTACTGTTTACATTTACACTACTTTTATCTACACTACTGCAGATACATATACAGCATTCTCTGACTAGCCTTATCTAAGGATGCCAAATGTGCCTTATGTGCCTCACTGCATATGCCACTTTGCCTCTATACCAACATCAACTACCTCATACATATACTGTGTACATTAACTTATATGCTGCTGTGCCACTCTTTGCAAATGTCAACGCTAGAAACTTCAGTTTATTTTATAGATTTACGTTTTTATACTTTTCATACTACTATGCAAAAACTCAGGACAGTATTACACTTTTATTATTTCATTTTATGCTTATGTTCATTGGGTGTTTGGTGTTTTAGGGGTGTTTGGTGTTTCAGTGTTGGTGTAAATTTTCATACTTTTATACTATTATGAAAAAACTCAGGACAGTGTTACACTTTTTTACTATTTTATGCTTATGTGTATTAAATGTTTTAGTGTTTAGTGTTTAGATGGTTACTGTTGCACCGAGGGACTGAGAGAAACGCAATTTCGGTCCTGTGTATGTCCTGTACATACAGTATTGCAGTTCTGACAATAAAGTTGACTTTGACTTTGACAATGGCATATTTTAGGGTGAGAAAATACCTGAGGAATGGAGAAGAAGTGGCCATTTGTAAGAGTATGGGTGATGTACAAAGTTGTAGTAACTAACGGGGAATTAAGTTGATGAGACACAATGAAGATCTGGGAGAGAGTTGTGGAAGCTACACTAGCTGGACAAAAAGACAGGAGACAGAACTGGACGTAGCAGAAATGAAGATGTTGAGGTTCTCCTTAGGAGTGACAAGGATGGATACGATTAGAAATTAGATAATCAGAGGTACAGCACATGTTGAACAATTGGGATAAAGTTAGAGAGGCTAGAGTAAGATGGTTTTGACATGTCCAGAGGAGGGACAGTGGTTTAGACATGTCCAAATGGGGACAGTTTGTACCGTATATTAGTAGAAGGATGTTAGAAATGCAGCTGCCAGGAAAAAAAACTATGAGGACACACATACTGTAGATGCATTTAGAGAGGACAAGGAGGTATCTGGATTGAGGACAGAGGACACAGAGGACAGAATGGGGACAAAGGACACAGAGGAAAGAGTGAGGACAGAGAACAGTGAGGATAGAGTGAGATGGACCAGTCTTGGCCTCCCTGCACTGGTTACCGGTTCATCTTCGAATCCAGTTCAGAATTCTCCTGTATGTCTACAAATCGCTGAACAGTCTCGCCCCCGCCTATCTCTCTGATTTGATACAGCTGTATGTCCCACCACGTGCTCTGAGGTCAGCGGACCAGTTACTTTTAACAGTTCCAGGGACTCGTCTTAAACGCAGAGGTGACAGGTCCTTCTCTAGCAGGCCCAAGACTCTGGAACGAGTTACCTCTGCTTGTCAGACAGACCCCCTCCCTCTCGGTTTTCAAATCCCGTCTAAAGACCCATTACTATTCTGTTGCTTTCAACACCAGCTGATCTGTGTTTGGTCGTTTTATTTAATATCTGCAATGTTTTTATGGCTACTTTTTGTACTTAATTGTTGTGTGTTTCCTGTTGTTTGTTTGTTTGTACAGCACTTTGGTTGGCCTTGTCGCTGTTTTAAGTGATCTATAAATAAAATGGTATGGTATGGTATGGATAACTTGCTGTGCAGACCCTAAAGAGGGACCAGCTGAAAGAAGAGAAAGAATGGTTAAAAAAGATTTGAGTTTTTTTGGTCTGTTCTGACAGGGCTGGTTTTGCCTCAAAAGTCCATCCATCCATCTGTTACCCACTTCTTCGGGTAGCAGGGGTCACCGGTGCCCATGTCCAGCAATCATTGTGTGAGGGGCAGGGTACACCCTGGACAGGTCGCCACATAGAGACAACCAGAATGTGAACTGGGGACCTGCTCGCTGAGAGGCAGCAGCTCTACCAGTTGTGCCACCATGCTGCCCGCCTCAAATTAGTCATCTTTTATCATTTCATTTTACTTATTTGTTTCAACAAAAAAAGCAAAAACAGAAATTAAAGTTCTGAGAAAAAGTCCACCTCCTCCAGGTGCAGGTTTCAGGATGTAATAATCTGATCAGGTTCTAAAATGATTCTAATTTCATTTCTTGTGAACGAAAACACACAACAGATTCCAGTGAGACATTATTTATTCAACCAAAAGTTAAAGCTGGGAGTGAAAAAAGGGTTCCAGTCCTGCTGCTTCCACTGGACCTCAGAGATTCAGGATCTGCGGTGTTTATCAGCTGATCCTCATCAGGGGGACCACCTCCGATCTGGACCGTGCAGGTGGAAAGACATCAGCAATGACCTCAAAGAAGCAGCTGCTGCTTCTCATCAACTTTAGAAAGATCAAACATCAGTAAGAGTCCATCGTTCTGCAGAGAGAAAGATGATTTTCCCCCTGAAGGTCAGACCGTGCAGTGACTCTACAGGCCTCAGTCAGCAGGTCATGACCTCATCTCTCTAAAAACAACATAGCAGCTCAACTTAGGTTTGGAAAGTTTCATCTGATGGAACGACAAAACTTCTGGACCAGAACCAGACTAGAGGTCAGATGTTTACCCAGAATGCACTGCAGCAAACAGCTCCTCCCAGATATCAGCATGGTGGTGGAGGGCTGAGGGTTTGGACTCCTGTCAGTCACTGAGTAGACCAGGGACTTCTCTGTAGACCAAAATGTTCTGGAGGATTTTTTTTTCTTGTGACTTTACCTGTATATATTTAGAAATAATTTAAAAAATACTGTAATAAAAACTCAATAAATGACCCAAAAGACCAAAAGAACCTCTGGCTGTGGTACCAACATGATGACATGTGTGACCACATGACCTCAGTCCTGCTTCATGTGCAGCTCCAGTTCCAGTTTCACTCAATGTCTTGTGCCAACAACACAGAAAACAAAAACTGACTGTGAGTGGTTTGTTTTTATTTTCTTCATTTTACTAAGAAAACCCGTTTCAAATCCAGATGTGTTCCTGCCTTCTCATTACTTCCACACCACACCAAAAGATTTCTGAGGTTCACTCGGTTTCCTGAAGACATTGAGATGGTAGTAGGTGCTAAATATGTGCTAAAGCTAATACAAGCAAACTAAATAATTAAATAATACACAGAAGAGTCAGGGTTAAAAGATTCATGCAGTTTAAACTGCAACAGAAAATGCTGACGTCTGACAGATCCCTGAAGACTGGTCCACTTAAAAAGGACATCACTAATGCAGAGTTCTGCTGCTAATCCTAATATCAGCAATAAACGGTCAACATGTAGACTCCAAGAGGTCAATGGTGCCACACACACACAGAACAAACGCCAAACACAAGCACATGCCAGAATACACACAAACACACTGCCCTCAGTTTGTGTTGAAGAGGAACCACAGGGGCCACGGCGGTCTTTACTTCACAAACAGAAACATTCAGAGAGAACATTGTTTTTGAACAGATGTGGAAAATACAGCTCATCTCTGAGCTCCACATGCAAATGTTTCACACCAAATCCTGTTCTTACAGCCGAAGGCATGACTGAGCAGTTACAAAAAACATTCAGTGTTCTACATCCAGTCAAAAATTTACAAAAGCAACAACAAACCAGCATGGAGTTAGGTTTAGAAAGCAAGGAGCATTAAGTTCAGAGAGCGAGGAGCGTAAAGTTCAGAGAGCAGGAGATGTAAAGTTCAGAGAGCGGGGAGCATGAAGTTCAGAGAGCAGGAAATGTAAAGTTCAGAGAGCGAGGAGCGTGAAGTTCAGAGAGCAGTAAATGTAAAGTTCAGAGAGCGATGAGCGTGAAGTTCAGAGAGCAGGTAATGTAAAGTTCAGAGAGCGAGGAGCGTGAAGTTCAGAGAGCAGGAAATGTAAAGTTCGGAGAGTAAGGAGTGTAATGTTCAGAGAGCAAGAAGCAAAAAGTTCAGAGTGAGGAACGTAAAGTTCAGAGAGCCAAGAGCGCGAAGCTCAGAGATCAAGGTGCATACTTTTCGGAGAGCGTGGAGCGTAAAGTTCAGTGAGTGAGGAATGTAAAGTTCAGAAAGCAGGAAACATAAAGTTCAGAGAGCAAGCAGCATAAGATTCAGAGAACATGGAGTGGAAAGTTCAGACTGATGAAAATGTAAAGTTCAGAGAGCAGGAAATAAAGCTCAAAGAGCAAGGAGCATAAAGTTCAGAGAGCAGGAAATGCAAAGCTCAGAGAGCACAGAGTGTAAAGTTCATAGACCAAAGAGCGTAAAGTTCAGAGAGCGAGGAGTGTAGTGCTCAGAAAGCAGGAAACGTAAAGATAAGAGAGTGAGGAGTGTAAAGTTCAGAGAGCAGGAAACAATGTTAAAAGAGTGAGGAGCGTAAAGTTTAGTGAGTGAGGAGCATAAACTTTAGAGAGCAGGAAAAGTGTTCAGAGAGAAAGGGGTGTAAAGTTCAGAGAGCATGAAATGTAAAGTTAAGAGAGAAAGGGGTGTAAAGTTCAGAGAGCATGAAATGTAAAGTTCAGAGAGAAAGGGGTGTAAAGTTCAGAGAGCATGAAATGTAAAGTTAAGAGAGAAAGGGGTGTAAAGTTCAGAGACCAAAGAATGTAAAGTTCATAGAGTGAGGAGTGTAGAGCTCAGAAAGCTGGAAACGAAAAGTTAATAATGTGGAGCGTAAAATTCAGAGAGCGTGGAGTGTAAAGTTCAGTGAGTGAGGAGCGTAAACTTTAGAGAACAGGAAACGTCAAGTTCAGAGAACGAGGAGTGTAAAGTTCAGAGAGCTAGGAGTTTATAGTTCAGAGAGCAGGAAGCGTAAATTTTACAGAGCATGGAGTGTAAAGTTCAGAGAGCATGAAATGTAAAGTTCAGAGAGCTAGGAGTTTATAGTTCAGAGAGCAGGAAACGTAAATTTCAGAGAGCATGGAGTGTAAAGTTCAGAGAGTGAGGAGTGTAAATTTCAGACAGCAGGAAACATAAAGTTCAGAGAGTGTGATGCTTAAAATTCAGAACATGAGGAGTGTAAAGTTCAGAGAGCTTCACAGGGACACTTGAAGCTCAGACCTTGTGGGATAGAAGATGAGTGAGTGGTTACCTCTCTCACACTGGGCCCCGGTGAAGCCGTACGTACAAACACATCTGTTGGGAGCCACGCAGCGCCCTCCATTCTGACAGCCATTTTCACAAACCGCTGAGGAAGAGAACAGTCCAGGAGATGACATGAAAAGTCCACCAGGAGCTACAAACAAGGTGACTGGGACATATTTAGGTTTGAAGTGAGTTACAGAAAATAAGAATGTTAAATATTTTACACAAACCTCAAAGCAAAGATGTTAGAAAATAGGACCATATGTGATAAACATCAGCTGTTCATGTTGAAGGTAACCGAAGCTGCACTTACGTTGACCGCAGTGGTTTCCCACGTAGCCTTTCTGACACAAGCAGTGGTCTTCCGCACATGATCCGCCATTCATGCAGCGGATATTACAGCTCTGAACTGTGGGCACAACACACACACACCACTGATGGAGTCAGACTCAGAGGACTCCAACTTACTTCACTTTGGAAAACGTTAACAACACAAACAAATCTCCCTCAGATTGATTTCTCGACAACTGATCTCAAATATAATTTAGGTCGTGGAAACATCTGAGCTCACTGGTTTGACGAGCTGTGAGCTCCATGAGAGAAACATGGAGATGTTGACTGTGGACTTCTTCCAAAACACACAAAAACCCACAAGATCTGCTCCCAAAAACATGATTGCGACATATATCATCTGCTCTAATCTGCAAGGATGTTTGCAGGCAAATCGTTGGTTCAGTTTTATTTTTGGGCCAAGTGCTGAAGTATCTGGATCCAGTTCCATGTAACAGAACATTTTATGACAAGGCTGCATATTTTCTGTAATTTCCCACTGTTACAGACTGTCAGGAGGTGAAAGGTTACAACCACTTTATCCACAAACATGTTGAGATAGGGTGCGGTTTGGGCTCAGTTTCAGTATAAATCATGTTGATGAGTTTGGCCTAGAGCCAGCTGACCTCTGACCCATGCCTGATATTTATCAGAGAGGAGGAGCTGAATGACCTGACTTGGATCCACAGGATGGAGAAATCTGTCCGGTGGGGCAGGTGCACATGTTGGGTCTGGAGCAGAAACCATCTCCGCACGAACTCCGGCAGATCGCTGCAGGAAGAAGCACGAGACTCAGTGAAAACACACAAATCCATCCTCCGTCAGGTGGAGGACAAAACACTGATGCAACGATTCACCTGAGACACCAGGACATGTGCTTGGGTTTTCTTTTTACAGGTGGAAAATGACTCCTCCCTTCCTGCAACTCTGACCAGGATCAGAGCTTTAAAGGAATCTGTTTTATAATCTTCATCTTGGTGGTGTCCTTTAATGGTTCTGGTCTTTGTTCTACCCTGAATCTGTCAGTTCATTAGTTCTTTGTCCCACAGACGGCTGCTGCCAGGGTCCACTGCCTCCTGCTTCTGTCGGCTAAAATTTACCCACTGAGCCAGTCTTCATGACCCCCTCCACACACCCACACACACCCCCACTGCTCAGCAAAGTCATTAAAGCTGTGACCGGCTTCCTGCCAGCTGACCGGTCATGGAGCAGAACTCTGCTCAGACCACAGTGTTCATGGAGGACAGAATGCTGTGAGACAGAGGCGGCTCCAGGGGGGAGCTAGGGTGTTCTATAGTCCCCCCTGGAAAAGTCACAGCACCCCCCTTAGCACCCCCAAGAAAATATCAGATTATTTTCTTTTTCATCTGAGTTAATATTCTTTAACATGTGGTTGTTGTGATATTTTCCTCGCAAAACACAACTAATAAATAAAAAAGTCAGTGATTATATAGAGTTAAAAAAATAAAATAATCTGATCCACCAGCTGAAGCCCACAAAGATGAGTGATGCTCTCAACACTGACCCATTAAGGAGCAGAAACTGGTGTCATGATGCCTCTGGTTATGCCATTTTTAGCTAATACAACTTGATAAATCATTTCCTGGCTTGCAGTGATAATAAATGACTTCTCTGGTCACATTAAATAACTACTTTTAACCAAAATCCAAAATAAACTTTATTAAAATAGCCTCACTGCATCTAAATTCATGTGCGTATAAAACTGAAATAATTCCTGCTCAAAGAGTTCATTTTGCCTTAGACAAGAGAATTAAGCCTTGACTGATTTATTATTATTGCTTGTTTGTTATTGTTGTTGATTTTTAGTTTGATTATTTTTGTAATAAAACTTAAAAGACAACTTTATTCGGATGATTATTCATTTGTTCTGGTATAGAACTCCCTGTAATAACATATTCACCCTTTACTAATCAGAATCAGTCACTGAAGTACTTTGTAGAATATATTGATTAAGTTGTTGTTGGTCAGTAAACTGACCAGTGGGTGCCAAACTTTAATGAATGAAAAATAAATAAAACAAATGTAGTGGGGCTGATATGGAAAAAGTGTCACCCTTCTTCCTCCATCTCACCCTTCGTACAAGCTTCTACCTCATGAACCCCTAGTCTGAATTATCACTGTGAAAACAAATCACTGTAATACCATTTGGTTATGTGCTGCTGATCTCATGCTGCTGATCTATTTCATGTTGCTGTGTTCACTCGTCCTCATCTGCTCACACAGACTCATGTTCGTGCTGCTGTTGTTTGGTGCATTGTTTCGTACTAGTAGTGCTTAGTGTATTTTTAGTTTAGTGTATTTCTTATTTCATGTCTCGGATCTTTTTTACTGTTTTTCTTTACAATTTGTATTTTTGTTGGATGTAACTGGGACCCTGTCCATAGTTTCGTTCCACCTTATGTACCACATGTGATGTGAATGACACACATTGACCTTGAGAACTGAAAGAACAAATGATGCTTCATAGCATCCTCAGTAAAATGCTTAGCCCCCTCTTAGCACCTGCAGAAAAATATCTCTGGAGCCGCCACAGGCTGTGAGACAGAGGAGTCGAAACAAAGAAGAAGGAACTACATCTGAAAATTTAAAGTTTGATTTTTGTTTTGGCGGCTCAGAGCAGAGAGCTCACAGCAAAACAGACACACAAACTCAAAGTGGCACACACTGCAAGATGCAGATCACCCATGCATACCAAGACCGCATGGGATATGTTAACCCTCAGGGTGTGTGTTGGGGATGACTCTCAGCCACTACCACACCAAACTTTAGCTGAATGTCTGCAAAACTGACTGCTTCCTAGCCAGCTGTGGCTAATCGACTTTAGTTGAGTCCAAACATTAGCTAAAATTTCCTGAAAGTTTCATTAAAGCTGGGGTATGTAAGATTGTAATGTAGTCTGTAACTTTTCAAACAATATATATTTTAACATATTTCTTCACTCTGTCACTAGATTGATGTTAGAGAGGTAATCTCTGAAAAAACTAAAAAAAAAATATTGTCCCCTTGCTTCTCCAGGTGGTAAATAAGCATTTCTAAAAAGAAAAAGTGACCCGCCATTTTCCAGCCAATAAAAACAAAGTTTGTAACCAGCCAATAAAAACCGAGCTTGAATTTGAATCAGCCAATAAAAACAGAGCTTGAATTCAAATTTCAACAGACCACAAGGGGGCAGAGCCATATATGGCTCTGAGGGGGAGGGATCAGAATGCTTTGCTTGTTGAAATTTTTTCTAAGTGCTGCTGTTCTACAGAAACTGCAGACTGAACCTTTAAAGTCCATTCACTGGTTCATCAGATATTTTGCTAACAGTCAAATGCCTATGAGTCTGCTTGCCCAGGGAGGCTAGTGAGAGGCCATCAATTAAAAATGTTATTTATTGTTGTGACATTAGCTCAGGAGTTAAGAGCATTGGTGGAACGTTAGAGGAGGAACTTACGGACGATGCATTGGTTCCCTCCGGTCAGAGTCTTCCATCCCGGGCAGCAGTAGGCGTTGTTCCTGGAGCCACACACATTCGGTCTGTGGAAGAACAAGCACCTTAAGTTTAAAACCCACGGCACACACCTCAAATCAGGCTTTACACCTCGCTGAGATTCTCCACTTTTACGAGAGCTGAGTGGGCATGGTTTTGGATCCATCTCAATCAGTGTATCAGCCAAATGCTTCGCTCAGATCCAGCAGCAAAACCAGCTGAACCACGTGACTGATGTAAACAAAACGGTTTGACTGCCAAGATCCAGATGTGATGAATGAAGTCAGTGAATCTGATAAACGACGGGCTCTGTGGGAAACAGCAGCTGATGTATGTCAGTATTTATGTTTTGGTTATTTTCTTGATAACCTCCTGTGTTTATTGTTGGTTTATTCCAGTTTATTCTGAGTTTTTCTGAGTTGTGAGTTCATTTGACCAGTACTTTCCCTCAATCTCCTGCTCCTCAGTCCTGCCACACTCACTCACACCTGTTCCCTGTCTCTTTAAGCCACACTCACTCACACCTGTTCCCTGTCTCTTTAAGCCACACTCACTCACACCTGTTCCCTGTCTTGTTATGCTCAGCTGTTTCCAGTTGAGTTGTTTCAAGTTGTCAGCTGTTAAATGACTCCTTAAATCGCTCTGACTGGTTGTTTCTGATTCAAGGTGACTCTTCCTCCTACCAACAAATGCTCTACTCCATTAAAGAAGAGGCTCCTCCCCTCTCCAGGTCATCATCTGGCTGACTGAAAAGGAACGCACCCATTAATTTTAATCACTTGGGGGGAAAAAAAGAAACTGTCCAGATGACCTGACTGAGCATTATTAGATCACTTAGTAAAGTTTCAGCATCATTAATAATCTTCAACCCCCAGCTGCTCATCAGCAGCAGACTTTAAAATAAGTGGCTATATGTACCTTTCAGCTGATAAACTTCAGGAGTCAGCTTGACTCAAGATGGCCACCACAGACAATTGAGAAATGCAACTGTGGCTCTAACTCAGTTTTGTGGGGTGGTAGTAGATGAGAATCTTTTCCAACACATGTTCAGAGGGCTAACTGATCTCTGAGACAATGAACGAGACAATGAACGAGGCAAAGAACAAGGCGAACAGAGAGGCAAAGAACAAGATGAAGTACAAGGTGAAGAGCGAGGCGAAGAACAAGGTGAAGAGCTAAGCAAAGAGCTAAGCGAAGAGTTAAGCGAAGAGTTAAGCGAAGAGCTAAGCGAAAAGCTAAGTGAAGAGCTAAGCGAAGAGCTAAGCGAAGAGCTAAGCGAAGAGCTAAGTGAAGAGCTAAGCAAAGAGCTAAGTGAAGAGCGAGGTGAAGAACGAGGCAAAGAGCTAAGCAAAGAGCTAAGCAAAGAGCTAAGCGAAGAGCTAAGCGAAGAGCTAAGTGAAGAGCTAAGCAAAGAGCTAAGTGAAGAGCGAGGTGAAGAACGAGGCAAAGAGCTAAGCAAAGAGCTAAGCGAAGAGCTAAGTGAAGAGCTAAGCGAAGAGCTAAGTGAAGAGCGAGGTGAAGAGCAAAGCGAAGAGCTAAGCAAAGAGTGAGGCAAAGAGTGATGCGAAGAGTGAGGTGAAGAGTAAGGTGAAGAGTGAGGCGAAGTATGAGGTGAAGAGAGGTAAAGAATGAGGCAAAGAGTGAGGCAAAGAGCTAAGCGAAGAATGAGGCAAAGAATGAGGTGAAGAGCGAGGCGAAGAGCTAAGCGCAAAGCGAAGAGTGAGGCAAAGAGCGAGGCAGAGCTAAGCGAAGAGTTAAGCAAAGAGCTAAGCGAAGAGCTAAGTGAAGAGCAAAGCAAAGAGCTAAGCAAAGAGTTAGGCAAAGAGTGAGGCGAAGAGTGATGCGAAGAGTGAGGCGAAGAGTGAGGCGAAGAGTGAGGCGAAGAGTGAGGTGAAGAGTGAGGCGAAGTATGAGGTGGAGAGGTAAAGAATGAGGGGAAGAGTGAGGAAAAAAGAGCTAAGCGAAGAACGGGGTGAAGAACGAGGTGAAGAACGAGGCGTGGACAGAGACAAAGAATGAGGTGAAGAACGTGGCGAAAAACAAGGTGAAATCTGAGGTGAAGGGAAAGGTGAAGAGAGAGACAAAAAAACGAGGCGAAGAATGAGGCGAAGAATGACGCAAAGAACGAGGCAAAGAATGAGGCAAAGAACAAGGTGAAGAGCCAGATGTGGACAGAGACAAAGAATGAGGTAAAGAACGAGGCAAAGTACAAGGTGAAGAGTGAGGCGAAGAACAAGGCGAAGAGCTAAGCAAAGAGCTAAGCAAAGAGCTAAGCCAAGAGCTAAGCCAAGAGCTAAGCCAAGAGCTAAGCGAAGAGCTAAGCGAAGAGCGAGGTGAAGAGCGAGGTGAAGAGCAAAGCGAAGAGCTAAGCAAAGAGTGAGGTGAAGAGTGATGCGAAGAGTGATGCGAAGAGTGAGGCGAAGAGTGAGGTGAAGAGTGAGGCGAAGAGTGAGGCGAAGAGTGAGGTGAAGAGTGAGGCGAAGAGCAAAGCGAAGAGCTAAGCAAAGAGTGAGGTGAAGAGTGATGCGAAGAGTGATGCGAAGAGTGAGGCGAAGAGTGAGGTGAAGAGTGAGGCGAAGAGTGAGGCGAAGAGTGAGGTGAAGAGTGAGGCGAAGTATGGGGTGAAGAGAGGTAAAGAATGAGGCGAAGAGTGAGGCAAAGAGCTAAGCGAAGAATGAGGCAAAGAATGAGGTGAAGAGCGAGGCGAAGAGCTAAGCGCAAAGCGAAGAGCGAGGCAAAGAGTGAGGCAGAGCTAAGCGAAGAGCTAAGCGAAGAGCTAAGCGAAGAGCGAGGCAAAGAGTGAGGCAGAGCTAAGCGAAGAGCTAAGTGAAGAGATAAGCGAAGAGCTAAGCGAAGGAGCGAGGTGAAGAGCAAAGCAAAGAGCTAAGCAAAGAGTTAGGCAAAGAATGAGGCGAAGAGTGAGGCGAAGAGTGAGGTGAAGAGTGAGGCGAAGTATGAGGTGAAGAGAGGTAAAGAATGAGGGGAAGAGTGAGGCAAAGAGCTAAGCGAAGAACGGGGTGAAGAACGAGGTGAAGAACGAGGTGAAGAACAAGACAAAGAACGAGGCGTGGACAAAGACAAAGAATGAGGTGAAGAACGTGGCGAAAAACGAGGTGAAATCTGAGGTGAAGGGAAAGGTGAAGAGAGACAAAAAACGAGGCGAAGAATGAGGCAAAGAACGAGGTAAAGAGCCAGATGTGGACAGAAACAAAGAATGAGGTAAAGAACGAGGCAAATTACAAGGTGAAGAGTGAGGCGAAGAACGAGGCGAAGAGCTAAGCAAAGAGCTAAGCAAAGAGCTAAGCAAAGAGCTAAGCGAAGAGTTAAGCGAAGAGTTAAGCGAAGAGTTAAGCGAAGAGTTAAGCGAAGAGCTAAGCAAAGAGTTAAGCAAAGAGCTAAGCAAAGAGCTAAGCGAAGAGTTAAGCGAAGAGTGAGGCGAAGAGTGATGCGAAGAGTGAGGTGAAGAGTGAGGTGAAGTATGAGGTGGAGAGGTAAAGAATGAGGCGAAGAGTGAGGCAAAGAGCTAAGCGAAGAATGAGGCAAAGAATGAGGTGAAGAGCGAAGCGAAGAGCTAAGCGCAAAGCGAAGAGCGAGGCAAAGAGCGAGGCGAAGAACGAGGTGAAGAACGAGGCGAAGAATGAGGCGAAGAGAGAGGTGAAGAGAGAGGTGAAGAGTGAGGCAAAGTATGAGGTGAAGAGAGGTAAAGAATGAGGCGAAGAGTGAGGCAAAGAGCTAAGCGAAGAATGAGGCGAAGAATGAGGTGAAGAGCGAAGCGAAGAGCTAAGCGCAAAGCGAAGAGCGAGGCAAAGAGCGAGGCGAAGAACGAGGTGAAGAATGAGGTGAAGAACGAGGCGAAGAATGAGGCGAAGAGAGAAGCAAAGAGCGAGGCGAAGAGAGAGGTGAAGAGCGAGGCGAACAGTGTGAGCACTCTAGTGTTTGAAACAGTCTGCAGCCAGAAGGCACTTCCTGCCACTGAACCCTGATGCTGACCATAAATCAGGTGAAATAAAAGTGCCTGTGGGGAACTTTCTTTAGTTGTTAATGTCCTGACCCCATCAGCTGTTTGCTGTCATCAGACATCTCAAACTTTCCTGCTTTACTTTAGTACTTTCCTTCTGTCATAAGTCATTCCAGCTGTGACCCACTGAGAACAGCTGCAGATGTGATTTATCCACAACTGGGGTGTGGTGGATTGGACTAAACCAGGATTTAGGTTGTTAGCCCCCCACCCCCCCACCACAGCCCCACAGACCAATGGCCTTCTTTGTTTGGATGTAATTTATTATTGCAGTCTGCAGGAATGTAGCTTTCCTGCCAGAATTTAATTACTAAATTTTGCTACAAACTTCCCTACGTGCATGCGTGCGCACACACACACACACACACACACACACAATGTCACTCATGGGTCTAAGTAAGCCTTAATAAAACACATAATAAAAATATTTTTGACCTTCTTCCTTCTGTGTCTACATGAATAAATGCAGTTAAAAATATTTCAAAAGTACTACTAATATTATGAAAACGATGCTTTTTGGGGATCCAAACTAAAGAAAGAGCTAAACAACTAAAGGTTGTTTCAGCTAAAGGTCGTAAAGAAGCTAAAAGCAAATTATTAAAGCCTAAACAAGCAACAACTAAACTAAACTTTGGACCAGTAAAACAGTAGCTAAAAGCTCAACTGACCATCACAGTAGCAAAACAGTACCATAGCTAAAATAAACAGAGCAGTAGCTAAAACAACCAAAACAGTAGCTAAAACGAACAGAGCAGTAGCTAAAACTAGTAAAACAGCAGCTAAAAGCTCAAACGGCCATCACAGTATAAAAAACATTAGCTAAAATTAGCAGAGCAGTACTGTAGCTAAAACCACTAAAACTGTTGCTAAAATGTAACAATTGAGCAAGTGCTTCTTGGAGATTTCAAAGAAAACCTTTTTTTTTTAAGAAAAAATAAAATAAAGTTAAATATCTCTAAAAGTATAAAAGTCAAAAGAACCAAAAGTCATATCTGTGATGTCCTGAACGAGCTGAACATGACAATGTAGGATTGGTTTATTTAAACACTTTGACATTAAAAATGTGTTTTAAAATGTCAAAAACTGTTAAAAAAAATAGTTGTTTCTTATTTAAGTTGGTACTGTCTAAAGATGTTTAGAACAAACTAAAGACAGGACGACGGTCCGAATGCTAATTCAGCATTCATATTGTTAAAGATCTTCTTTCAGAATCTCTGAAACAATTATAATAATTATAATAATAATTATACTGTAATAATAATAATAATAATAATAATAATTATTATTATTATTATTATTATTATTATTATGTGGTAAAACTTGTCTCATCTTGCAGCTTTGACCAAAAAAAAGCAAAGTAAAGACTAAACCCTGATGGGTAAGGACGAGCTCTGACTTCCATAGAAAACTTCACAATAAAATAATGCAGATCAATAGATTTTGGTGAACAGCTGAGCAGACACCCCGTCATGTTTGGATCTCAGACTTCACATCAGAACCACCATTCAGTTGAAACTGACACCCCAGTGTGTCTCTCTGCTGTAAAACCAATGGTTTCCTCTCAAATCCCCCAGAGGTCTGAATGAGGCACCAAAAACCTCCACAGGTGAATTGTTTTAGCTCAGAATGTTCATTTCAGGGTTTGTCTCGTAGAAACAGAAACATCAGAGCCTCCTGCTGCTCAACAGCTTTAGTTTTCACACAACCACTGTTTGCCTGAGGCTTACTTTTTACTCTGCGTTTCTGTCTGCCTCTTTAGCTCATCTGTCAGGGAGTGACAGACACAGATGTGTGGTTACTGTGGTGACCGTGAAGAGCCACTGGGAGCAGCTCTAACAGTTCATCCATCAGTGTTTGTTTGTTTGTTTGTTGTTGTTTGTTGTTGTTAAGGCAGTCTTACCCCCTGAGGGCGTCGCTCCCTCTCCTCTTGGCCCTGTTGGACCTGCTGTCGGTCAGCTCGGGCTCCAGCAGCCCGTCCTGGGGCTCCAGCAGCACCTCCGCAGAGAGCTCCAGGAGGAGCAGCAGAGCCGCGGCCGCCTGCAGCAGCCGCCCCCCGCTCTTCCTGTCCGGCATGTCGGCGGCTCCGGGGCTCGGTCCAATGGGCTCAGCGGTTCCCAGAACCAGAGAACTTCTGCTCAAAGCTGCAAAACAAGCAGTTTTGAAAAAAGTTTAGAGGAAAACCAAAAGCCTGCAGTTTGAAAGTGTTGCAGAAAGTGCTCCACCTTGACTCCACAGGAGATCCTGCCTGCCTCCCTGCAGGAACCACAAGTCTGGGAACTGGTTTCAAAAGTCTGGGAACTGGTTTCAAAAGTCTGGGAACTGGTTTCAAAAGTCTGGGAACTGGTTTCAAAAGTCTGGGAACTGGTTTCAAAAGTCCGCAGACCCGAAACAGAGACAGTCAGTCCAACTGGTGTCCTGCTGGCTGCGCCGCTCCTGGACTCTGCTGCGCATCTGGAGCTGCTCCAGAGGAGGATGAGGAGGAGAAAAGTCTGCGTCCTTCCTTCTCTGCAGAACCTCTCCCTCTGTCCCCGACCCGGTTCCCCCGAACTCCTGCTTCGTGCTCTGATCTCGCGATACACATTCAGGACTGGGAGAAAAAAAAACACCCTTCTGTCGTTCCATGGTCCGCTGAACCACCCTGCACCTGTTCACCTGTTCACGTGCACGTTCCATTTGTGTCACCAGCTCACGTGACCTAATTGTAAGTTCATCCAGGGGAGATGTCCAGAATGTCCACTCTGTCTCCGTCTTCCTGTCCAGCTCCCAGTTGTCCTCACCAGTGCAGCCCCTGCTGGGAACAGAGCTGGAGTCCCTTACATCTGTGAGAGAGAAAAGAGCCCTCAGTAAACTGCTATCCATCATGGACAATGCTGACAGATACAGGAAGTCCTTTGTCCCTCTATCTATCTATCATCTATCTATCTATCTATCTATCTATCTATCTATCTATCTATCTATCTATCTATCTATCTATCTATCTATCTATCTATCTATCTATCTATCTATCTATCTATCTATCTATCTATCTATCTATCTATCTATCTATCTATCTATCTATCTATCTATCTATCTATCTATCTATCTATCTATCTATCTATCTATCTATCTATCTATCTATCTATCTATCTATCTATCTATCTATCTATCTATCTATCTATCTATCTATCTATCTATCTATCTATCTATCTATCTATCTATCTATCTATCTATCTATCTATCTATCTATCTATCTATCTATCTATCTATCTATCTATCTATCTATCTATCTATCTATCTATCTATCTATCTATCTATCTATCTATTCTATCTATCTATCTATCTATCTATCTATCTATCTATCTATCTATCTATCTATCTATCTATCTATCTATCTATCTATCTATCTATCTATCTATCTATCTATCTATCTATCTATCTATCTATCTATCTATCTATCTATCTATCTATCTATCTATCTATCTATCTATCTATCTATCTATCTATCTATCTATCTATCTATCTATCTATCTATCTATCTATCTATCTATCTATCTATCTATCTATCTATCTATCTATCTATCTATCTATCTATCTATCTATCTATCTATCTATCTATCTACCTATCTATCTATCTATCAGTCTGTCTGTCTGTCTGTCTGTCTGTCTGTCTGTCTGTCTGTCTGTCTGTCTGTCTGTCTGTCTGTCTGTCTATCTGTCTAAATCTAGATCCGTGTAGACTGGTCCCAAAGGACATCTGGATCCATGTAAACTGGTCCCAAAGGACATCTGGATCCATGTAAACTGGTCCCAAGGGACATCTGGATCCATGTAGACTGGTCCCAAAGGACATCTGGATTCAGGGGTCTCACTGGGGTTAGATGGTTCAGGTCTCAGTACTTTTAGACTGTCTTCCTCTATTTAAACCTCTCTTGTGTATAAAATGCAGCAGAAACGTTTGTATTCTGCTGCATGAAGGACGGCTCTACACATGTGCGTTGTGTGCGTTCTTTGTGACGTGAGGAATTTTATTCAGTGCAGTGATAGTTTTCACACGTCTGCAGCCACGCCCTGCACACAGTCGGCTGCTCTGCTCCTGCTGTCCTCTGAGTCCAACGGGCGTCTCTGTTTGTCCTTCACTCTCGTCATAGCTTCAGGCTGCTCTCACCTCCTGCACACTCCATCAGTTCTGACAAGACAGAAGGCTGAGGCGGGATTTCTAATGTCCTGCCGTCCTCAGTAAGACCTCCTCCAGGTCGCTGCTTCTGGGTTTTGTTTCAAAACGTTTAATTTACATTTTCCCAAATAAATAAATTCAGAACTCTGTATATCCTTCAGAAACTTTGTTCTCTTTAAAATCTTCTACAGGTGTTGCCTTTGATTCACTCTTTTTCAGCTACTTTTAGCTTGTAGCTAATGTTTTGCTACTTTTAGCTAGTAGCTAATCTTTTACTACTTTTAGCTTGTAGCTAATCTTTTGCTACTTTTAACTTGTAGCTAATCTTTTGCTACTTTTAACTTGTGGCTAATCTTTTGCTACTTTTAACTTGTAGCTAATCTTTTGCTATTTTTAGCTTGTAGCTAGCCTGGCCCTCACCTTCCTGCACAGCTCTGCTCAATTCTCATTTCCCTTCACTGCCTTGTCTGAAGCGAAGTGAAGGACAAGGGTCTGGTTTTAACCAGGCTAGCTTGTAGCTAATATTTTGCTACTTTTAGCTTGTAGCTCATCTTTGCACCATGAGCTCCTGCACCACAAAAAGGATCAAAGACCCAAGACAGTCCTGGAGGAGTCCAACCTGCACTGAGACGGAGCTGGACTTTGTGCCGTGGATACAGACACAGCTCCTGGTTTGGTTCAACAGGGACCGGGACCCCGGGACCTTAAAGCCCCACTGACATGATTTTTTAATTTTCATAAAATTGCTCAAA